>CM038722.1:40832609-40920109 GCA_021613375.1 Megaleporinus macrocephalus | reverse complement strand
CCACAAGAAAAACTCTTTGAGGTTCGGGTCCATGTGGTTTGGATGGTTAATCTGAACATTAGGTGAAGCTGCCAGACTGTAACTGCTGGATTGTATGTAGTATACCGCTGGTACATGACTGGCTGTTAAGATCATTGTATGAGTGAGTAGATGTACAGATGTTTCTAATAATGTGTTTGGTGTGTGTATGTAGTCGGTTGTTTATTCTCAATAATTTATTCATGTTGGTACATTTTTCAGTGCATTCTTAGTTCTGCATAATCAGTACCTCTGTATTTAAAGTAGTCGTCTTTGCTCCACATTCCACTAAAAAATTGATACACACAGCTGCCGTCAGATTGATTACAGAACCCATTCAGCCCACAAGACGATGCAGTGCAGGAGGAATGATCTGTGGAGGAAATAGTTTATCAATGTAATCAATGTCGTCACGCTGAGTCTGAGCTGGTCTGGCACATGAGGTAGAATTCCATTTTCTCAAAGTTGCTTTCTCAAAGTCCACTACGTCTAAACACCAATATGATTACACAGCATCTCCAAGTGCATAAACTATATTGAACATAAGTACCTGGAATTTGCTAGACACCATTAGAGCTTTGACTGGAACAGATAAATAGATATTAGTCACTGGAAGTTGCAGAACTTTCTTCTTTTAAAGCAAGATAAAACAGACGTTCTCCTTCTCGGTCCAAAGGATGCTCGTACTAAATGTTCAGACTTAACATAATGCTTATTTGCACAGCTGTACAGATTCTGTAAGTAATAGCTCTTATAACATATATCTCTACTCAGACTCACTTATGTGTAGAATATCCGTACATGTATAAGCACAGTTTTTCATATATTACATTAGCACCTTTCCTGGCTCTTTATTACTCTTATTATTCTTATTATAATCTATTTATTGTATCGTGTTGTGTGTTTCTCTTAGTGTAATATTGTCCCAGTGTCTCAGGGTGCTCTCATGTCCATGTTACTTTCTGGTTCTCTCCTTTTAGTTTAGGCTGTTATAGTTAGATCTGCCGGAGTCACCAGCCACACTCTGAAATTTTTTAATCTGCTTACTTTCATATTCTCTACAGTCATACTCCTGAGCTGAACTAACTTTCTCTCTTTACTGTTCCTGAGGTAATGACTGTCCTCCCGTCCTGCTTTACGCTGTTGGAAGACTGATCATCAGGGCCTCCTCCTCATTCATCACCAGTCAGCTCTCCTGTCCATTTGTGTAAACTGTTACACCCTCAGTTACATCACTGTGCCATCCTGCTGCACCAGCATTGAGATAGGATGGGACTGTTTCAGCTCACGCCCACTTTACATAAAGACTCAGTAAGAGGCTGCCTCAGTTTGAAGCCTGTTTTTTTACAAAACTTATGTAAAGTTGCTTTGTGAGAACATTGTTGTATTAAGCACCATACAAATAAACTTGAATTGAATAAAAACAGGGCTTTTTAATAATAAACACTCAGTTGGTATAAAAGAAGGATGGAAAGAAAAGTTGTGAATCAGTGAATCATATTTGATAAAAAAGCTTTTGAGAGCTGTAAATCATCACTGTTATAATTGTTTTTCCTAAAAAACCTGATGTTCACCTGAACTTTATTTAAACCCACACTCTGTTCTAGATTTTAGTGGAGAACCAAAGACTACAGTAAATACAGAATATGTAAGATAGAAATGACTTGAGTAAACATTTAAAAGTGTAAAGTATAAAGGGTTAAAACATTGTGTTCTGAATGCTTTCATTATTATTATTATTATTATTATTATTATTATTATTATTATTATTATTATTATTATTATTATTATTATTATTTATTAAATGTCTAATAAACACTCCATTTTCAAAGAATAAGAATTTGTTAACAAATTCTTTAATGGTTCAGATTTTAAAGGGTTAAATTTGGTTTTACTGAGGAGAACTATGTGGCTGCAGAAGGTTTTTTAGTCACAGCTCATATTAATCATTAACATATAATAACTCAAACACTTTTATATTTGATATTTACATACATCCATAACTAATTCTGTAAGTCATTTTATTATTTTACTCTAGTAGTATTTTATCCAGACTACTTATACTTTTATTCAGATACAGAAATATTACACTTCCTCCATGACTACCTACAACACATACTGTAAGTCAGTTCTCAACACTTTAATCTCATGATAAGATCATATGTTTGTTTTAAATCTACTTACGTGTCAGATAAACTCCATTGATTGGAACGAGGTAGTAGAGGATCAGTCCTCCACCACAGTCTACAGTCTGTAGATCATCAGGCCAGAAACTATATCCAGGACCACAGACCAGTTTACTTAAGCAGGGATAGGCCATACTGTCTCCCCCGATACCAGTAAAGCGGTACCACCCTTCCTGCAGGTAAAGGTCACTCTGGTTGCATATGCCCAAAGAGTAGCTATTACAGCCAATGTTGCGTCATGGGTCAGACAGAGTGATGTAATGCTGACAAACGTCTGACAACGAGAAGATTGAATCAAAGTGAATATATGTCTCCACATATACATACATGCTGATAGAGTAAAAGTTATTGTATCAGAGATAAGATGAACACTACCAGAGTCCAGACATTCTCTCCACTGTCCATCTCTGGTGTAGTTATCAGTCGTGCTGCACCATGACTTACGATCTTCAAAGTTAACACACACATTATAATGAGCTCCGTTGTAATAGAACGGAAAAACACACGGAGCTCCTTTAGAATTCCCACCAGCCGGAACATCATCTGAGCAGAAACAGAGTGTTAAAACATAATACAGGTCGACAGCAGCTAAAAGTATATAGTTTATGATCACTGTCCAAAGAAAAACAAGCATTTCTATTGGTCCATTCATTATGAATTTTTCACACAGTTTAAACAGCAGCTGTCATGTTCAAACAATTTTAAAAATAAAAATCAACAAAAATGGAAATACATGTTTTTCTTTGGGCAGTGTTGATATAGTATATATGTTATAGATGTAAAGCCCCCAGTAACAACAACCTGAATCTTAATTTTATGATGTCTTTTTAGTTTTTATTGACACACCTAACAAAGTCTATTCTTGATCTCACCTATTTAACATAATCAAGTCTGATTCATATCATGTATTTAAAATTATTTAAATATGAACAGCAAAGATGAAACATCCAGCTGAAACCATTTTTAAAAACATTCTGAACAAAGTTTCCATCATTTTAGACATTGAAGTTCAGGCTACTCCACCTACTTCAATTGCTTGACCAACATTTTGTTGACCAGGTCACAAATAACGATAGCCCTGCTGCCTCACAGCGAGTAGGGTCTGGGTTCGATTCCCCAGCTGGATGACTAGCATCCTCTCTCTGTGGAGTTTGTTTGGTTTCTTCCCACAGTCCAAACACATGCAGTCAGACTAGTTAGAGATACTAAACTACCCCCCACCCTAGCTCTGTGTGTGTGTGTGTGTGTGTGTGTGTGTGTGTGTGTGTGTGTGTGCCCTGTGATGGACTACCGGACTGTCCAGGATGTTTCCTGCCTACTGCCCAGTGAGCGCAAGGATTAAGTCCAGCACCTTCCATAAACCAGAAGGATAAGATGTTTAGAAGATGGATGGATGGATGGATGGATGTTTCTTACCAACATCTGGATTTGTCTGTACAAGGATGTTTGGACAGTTTATGTAGTGAGTCTCTGTTTGTAGTGAGTTTCAAGTTTAATTGTGGTATTTTACTGGACATGTTATAGTTTATAATAGTTATAATACAACTAGAAAATAAAGACACAATATCATAATTAGAAATTATATAATTAGATATAATTAGAAAATCATCAACTATTCTAATCACTGCTTTTATTTACTCAGCAAAGAACTTTATTATTACCTAATAAGCAATATTAATACAGCAAGTACTGCTTTTACATGACAGTGTGTTTATTTAACGCTTTCCAACCCAATATTATTTACAGTTCTTAACTAATACCTGCTTTGACTGCTCAGTACTTCATTAGGCTAAACCAAGATTGCTGCTGAAGGAACTGAATACATTCATACAATGTCTGGAGGTTGTTTTACCATCTTTTGCAATGACATAACATTTTTTCTGATTTCTAATTCTTTATAGCCTGCATCCCTTTTACCTGCTTCAAATCTGTATATATCATAGCATTTTTTACTGCTGCTATGTTGATGTTTGATAATGTGTGTATGATTTCTGATAATCTCCATCCATCTATACATATCATCTCTGTCTAATAAACCCTAGTATCTCCAAAATAGTAACTAATTTTAATATATATATATCTCCATTAACTTAGATTTTTTGGTTTTTGGTCTCTCCCGTAAAGTTGCAATTTTGGAGATACTTGTTTTTCGTTGGACAATGACTATATATATATATATATATATATATATATATATATATATATATATATATATATATATATATATATATAGCCCTGGCAGAGCTGTGTAGAATCAGGCCTGATTAGTGTGACTAGACTACAGCTAGACTACAGCACTAATCCTCATTTTCCTGATGTCATGTTATTTGGAACACGTTGCAGGCATCAGTTTCAGAGTGAGTATATATTTACACCAAATAATAAAGCTGACAAGATAAAACATTACACATCTTATTTTTGTACTGTTTGTGTTCAAATGCTGGACATATTAAGTTTATCATTTACTGTTTTCTGCTCTATTAGCTGTGTTGGACTTGTGTTTGTGGATTGTAGTTTTCTAAGTTTTTTGTTTTTCTCTGGTCTGTTTTGGGCTTGTTTCTCTGATTTTAGTAAATTTGATGTACTGGTGTTCTCTGCCTACATGTATTTTGATCCTGTTGGTCTAAAAAACTATGATTATCATAAAAGTCCTTCTGCTGCTGCCTCTGTTATGTTGGAAATCTTTTATAATCTACTTTCTATAATTTCATGACTACATATACTGAAAATCTGGAGCTCTGTACTAATACTGGGTAGAACCTCTACTTTCTCTCAAACAGCCTTAGTTCTATGTGGTAGAGATCCCACAAGATGTTAGAAGACCTCTTTGAAGTTCGGGTCTGTGTGGTTTGGATAGTTAATCTGAACATTAGGTGAAGCTGCCAGACTGTAACTCCTGGATTGTATGTACTACACCGCTGGTACATAACTGGCTGTTAAGATTATTGTATGAGTGAGTAGATGTACAGATGTTTCTAATAATGTGTTTGGTGTGTGTATATAGTTGGTTGATTATTCTCAATAATTTATTCATACTGGTACATTTTTCAGTGCATTCTTAGTTCTGCATAATCAGTACCTCTGTATTTAAAGTAGTCGTCTTTGCTCCAAAATCCAATGAAGAAATCATACACACAGCTGCCACTGGTAGGGTTGCAGTAACAAATTAGCCCACAGGATGATGCAGTGCAGGAGGAATGATCTGTGGAGGAAATAGTTTATCAATGTAACCAATGTCGTCACTCTGGGTCTGAGCAGATTTGGCACATGAGGTAGAATTCCATTTTCTCAAAGTTGAACAAGTCCACTACGTCTAAATACCAATATGAGTAACGGCAAGTGAATCATATTTGGTACACAAGTCTTAGAGAGCTGTAAATCATCACTGTTATAACATGAACTTGAAATTTGCTCAAACCCACACTTTGTTCTTGATTTTAGTGGAGAACCAAAGACTGTAGTAGATACAGAATGTGTAAGTTAGAAATGACTCAAGTAAATATTTCAAACAATTTCTGAGTATAAAGGGTTAAAACATTGTGTTCTGAATGATTTCACTGTTACTAAAAAACTGCAGATGCGCCATATATGATACAACACAAACTCATATATGCAAAGTGTTAATTGATTTTATTATTATTATTATTATTATTATTATTATTATTATTATTATTATTATTATTTATTGAAGGTCTAATAAACACTCCATATTCAAAGAATTAGAATTTTTAAGGAATTGTGTCATGTTTCAAGCTTTAAAGGGTTAAATTAGGATCTACTGAGCAGAACTATGAGGCTGCTGAAGGTTTTTAGTCACAGCTCATATTAATCATTAAAATATAATAACTCAAACACTTTTAGATTTGATATTTACATACATCCATAACTAATTCTGTAAGTTTTACTCTAGTAGTATTTTACCCAGACTACTCATACTTTTACTCAGGTACAGAATATTGTACTTCCTCCAAGACTACCTACAACAAATACTGTAAGCCAGTTCTCAACACTTTAATCTCATGATAAGATCATATGTTGGTTTTAAACCTACTTACATGTCAAATAAACTCCATCGATTGGAACGAGGTAGTAGAGGATCAGTCCTTCACCACAGTCTACAATCTGTAGATCATCAGGCCAGAAACAATATCCAGAACCACAGTCTTGGTCACTTAAGCAGGGATAGGCCATACTGTCTCCCCCGATACCAGTAAACCGGTACCACCCTTCCTGCAGGTAAAGGTCACTCTGGTTGCATATGCCCAAAGAGTGGCTATCACTGCCAATGTTGCCCCATGGGTCAGATAGAGTGATGTAATGCTGACAAACATCTGACAACGAGAAGATTGAATCAGAGTGAATATGTGTCTCCACATATACGTACATGCTGATAAGAGTAAAAGTTATTGTATCAGAGATCTGATGAACACTACCAGAGTCCAGGCATTCTCTCCTCTGTCCATCTCTGGTGTAGTTATCAGTCGTGCTGCACCATGACTTACGATCTTCAAAGTTAACACACACATTATAATGAGCTCCGTTGTAATAGAACGGAAAAACACACAGAGATCCATTAGAATTACCACCAGCCGGAACGTCATCTGAGCAGAAACAGAGCATTAAAACATTATACAGATCGACAGTAGTTAAAAGAACATTTCTGTTGGTCCATTCGTTATTAAATGTTCACACAATTTAAACTATCATGTTCAAACAATCTTTAAAAATAAAAATAAACAAAAATGGAGATACAAGTTTTTCTTTGGACAGTGTTGATATAGTATATACTGTTATATGTTATAGATGTAAAGCCCCAAGTAAAACAACCTGAATCTTAATATAATGATATCTTTTCAGTTTTTATTGTTACATATAATCATACCAGTTCTTCATCTCAGCTGTTTAACATAATGTTTAACATAGGTTTTGTTTAACATAACAAAAATATTTACATAGCAACAGCAAAGATGAAACATCCAGCTGAAACCATTTTAAAGACATTTTGAACAAAGTTTCCATCATTTTACACATTAAAGTTCAGGCTGCTCCACCTAATTCAACCACTTGACCAACATTTGTCAAGTCAAGTCAAGTCAAGTGGGTTTTATTGTCATTTCAACTACATACAGAGTACACAGTGAAACGAAACAACGCTCCTCCAGGACCATGGTGCAACATAGACAGTGCATACAGACACAAGTGCAACACAAATAAACAAGTGCGGACAGACAACACAACACAGTACAGACAGAGAATAATAAATAATTGCTGGTAGTGTGCAAATTGTGCAATGTGTAATAAATAGAGTCCAGTGAGGTAGTAAAGTTATCAGTGCAATGCTTTGTGCAAAAATGCTTCCCTTTTTTCTGGGGTAAATGGTAGGAGAGAGAGAGAGAGTGTACATGTACCAGAAAGATCTCAGTTCAGACGTTGAGTTGTGTTGAGAAGTCTGATGGCTTGGGGGAAGAAGCTGTTGCAGAGTCTGGTCGTGTTGGACCGGACGCTGCGGTACCTTCTTCCTGATGGCAGGAGGGAGAACAGTCTGTGTGAAGGGTGGGTGGGGTCATCCACAATGCTGGTTGCTTTGCGGATGCAGCGGGTGATGTAAATGTCCAAGACGGAGGGGAGAGAGACTCTGATGATCCTCTCAGCTGTCCTCACGATGCGTTGGAGGGACTTGCGGTCAGAGGCTGTGCAGGTCCCAAACCAGGCAGCAACACAGTCATGAGTCAGCAGGGTGAACAACAGAGGACTCAGTACACTGCCCTGGGGTGCCCCAGTGTTCATGGTGATGGTGCTGGAGCTGCTGTTCCCAAACCGGACTAACTGGGGCCTCCCTGTCAGGAAGTCCAGGATCCAGTTGCACAGGGGGGTGTTGAGGCCCAGCAGGCTTAACTTCCTGGTGAGATTCTGTGGGATGATGGTGTTGAATGCTGAACTGAAGTCTATGAACAGCATTCTGACGTAGGTGTCCTTCTTCTCCAGGTGGGTAAGGGAAAGATGAAGGGTGGTGGTAATGGCATCGTCCGTGGAGCGGTTGGGACGATATGCAAATTGCAGGGGGTCCAATGAAGAGGGCAGTTGGGTCTTGATGTTCCTCATGACTAGCCTCTCAAAGCACTTCATGATGATGGGCGTGAGAGCTACGGGACGGTAGTCATTGAGGCAGGACACCGTGGACTTCTTCGGCACGGGGATGATGATGGTGGTCTTGAGGCACGTTGGGACAGTGGAGCTGCGCAGGGAGACGTTGAAGATGTCCGTGAGAACATCTATCAACTGGTCTGCACACTCTCTGAGCACTCTGCCAGGGATGTTGTCTGGTCCTGCAGCTTTCCGTGGGTTGACTCTGCACAGAGTTTTCCTCACGTCCACTGCAGTCAGGCACAACACCTGCTCGTCTGGCTTGGGTGTGATCTTGCTCACCAACGTGTTGTTCTGTGCCTCAAACCGTGCATAAAAGTCGTTTAGGGCATCGGGGAGGAAGGCATCACTGTCACAGGACGGTGGCATTGTCCTGTAGTGTGTGATTTCCTGGATGCCCTGCCACATGCGCCGCGTGTCACCCGTGTCCTGGAAGTGGTTGCGGATTCTCTGGGCGTGAGCGCGCTTTGCCTCTCGGATGGCTCGTGACAATTTGGCTCTTGCTTTCCTTAGGGCCGCCTTGTCACCCACTCTGAAGGCCGAGTCTCGGGTCCTCAGTAGCGCACGCACCTCAGGAGTCATCCATGGCTTCTGGTTTGGGCATATGGTGATGGTCTTGGAGACAGTGACATCATCAATACACTTGCTGATGTAGCCAGTGACTGATGCTGTGTACTCCTCCAAGTTAACAGAGTCGCCTTCAGTCGCAGCCTCCCTGAACATGTCCCATGCAGTGCACTCAAAACAGTCCTGAAGGGCAGAGATGGCTCCTGCCAGCCAGGTTTTCACCTGCTTCTGAACTGGTCTGGAGCGTCTGATGAGGGGTGTGTAAGCTGGAGTCAGATACACAGACATGTGGTCCGAGAACGCGAAGTGGGGGCGGGGCTCCGCCCGGTACGCGCTGGGTATGTTTGTGTAAACAAGGTCCAACCCGTTCGCTCCTCTCGTGGCAAAGTCCACATGCTGATGGAATTTAGGGAGGACTGACTGGAGATTAGCGTGGTTGAAATCTCCGGCGACAATGAACAGTGCGTCTGGATGTCTGGTCTGCAGATCACTAATGCCCCCGTGCAGCTCCCACAGTGCCTCTTTAGCATTAGCGCTAGCGTTAGGCGGTATGTACACGGCGGCTATCAGCACGGCGGAGAATTCCCGTACTAAATAAAAAGGTCTGCACTTGACTATGATGAACTCCACCAGTGGAGAGCAGTGCTTGGCGAGAGTCACAGCGTTGTTGCACCATTCTGTGTTGATGTAAACACACACGCCTCCACCGCGGGTGTTCCCGGACAGAGCCGCGCTCCTATCCGCTCTGAACGAGGCTAGCCCGTCTAGCTGAATGGCGCTGTCTGGAATACTGTCGCTGAGCCACGAATCCACAAAGACTAGAGCACAGCAGTCTCTGAACTCTCGCTGGGTCGCTGGGTGAGCGATGGTATAGCCGGGCCGCTAGGGCTAGCACCGCTTGCGATGACACTTCCGCCGGGCTCCGCCATCAGGAAACGCCGCGGACTGCAGGCCTGGGTCTTGTAGCAGGCTGAGCTCTTGTAGCGTCTGTAGAACTTCGTCCGAAAGATTGTTTTTGGGCTGATTTCTCCACTGAAGCAGGGTCTGGCGGTGGTAGGATATGTGCACCGGTGTTCGGATGCACATATTTGCAGAGATGGACGTGAGTATCCACAAACAACGACACAAAAAGCACCAGTTCTCGGACCAAGAGTGGCCGCTGCGTGTTAACGCGCCGCCGACCGGATGTCAACGAGGTCACTAATAACGATAGCCCTGCTGCCTCATAGAGAGAAGGGTCTGGGTTTGATTCCCCAGCTGGTTGACCAGCCTCTTCTCTGTGTGTTTTTTTCCCACAGTCCAAACACATGCAGTCAGACTAGTTGGACATACTTATCTGCCCCCCCCCCCCCTCCCCCGCCCCCCCCCGTGTGTGTGAGTTTGTATCTGCCCTGTGACGGAATGCCACACTGCCCAGGATATTTCTTGCCTTTAATCACCCCCCAAAAACCAGAAGGACAAGAAGTACAGAAGATGGATTGATGAATGAATAAATGAATGGTTGTTTCTTACCAACCTCTAGATTTGTCTGAATAGAGACGTTTGGGCAGTTTATGGTGTGACTCTCTGTTGTTGTGAGTAATAAGTTTAATTGTGGTATTTTACTGGACACAGAAAATTAAGGCACAATAACATAATTTATATTTTGAAAATCATCAAATATTCTCTTTATTGCCTTTATTTACTCAGTAAACACTTAATTATTTAAATACTTAAACAGTATTAATACAGTAGTGCTTTTACATACATCAGTGTGTTTATTTAACCCTTTCCAAGCTTCTCCTTGTGGAACCAACCCAGTATTATTTACATTTTTCATCTAATACCTGCTTTGACTGCTCAGTACTTCATTAAGCTAAATCAAGATTGCTGCTGAAGGAACTGAATACATTCATACAATGTCTGTGTTATGGCATGGGGGTTTCCCAGGTGATGTCAATCAGTCAGGTTGGGTTCACGGCACCCTCTGGCGGCTGTGGTGGGAGCTGAATCAGTTCCAGGTCCAGAATGTGTCAGGCAGGGACCCAGGAACGTTCCTCAGGTCCATACCCCTCCCAGTCGCACTGTATATGCCGGAGCCCCATCAATTATTCAGGGGACAGGGTGGTGTGCGGCCGGGACGGTCTCACCACATAAGAACGGCCAGAGGCGTGCAATGTGGAACGTAGGGTGAGTCCGTAAAGATGGTGGGAGACCATCTTGTGCCAGCTCTTCTCTTTGGACCTCCCGAATTGTGTTCTCCAGGGTCCACTGGAGGCAGGAATGATAGGTGTAGCCCTGGGTTCAGATTCCGGAGGTGCCCAGATGGTGCCTCCCAGTTGCACTGGTTTCTCTCTGGAGTTATCTGACCCAGGACAGGGGTTAGGGCCAGGGTGGGTCTTAATGTTTCGGTGGCATTCCAACAACATGTAATGTGGGTTTGGGCTGATCTCTCCAAGGATGTGTCTAGAACTGTAT
Source organism: Megaleporinus macrocephalus (assembly GCA_021613375.1). NCBI lineage: Eukaryota > Metazoa > Chordata > Actinopteri > Characiformes > Anostomidae > Megaleporinus > Megaleporinus macrocephalus. Next base: position 40,908,737 of record CM038722.1, on the reverse strand, counting down.
TAAAATCTCTGACTATTATTACTGAGGAGTTAAATGTGTAGAAAACCTGTGAGAAAATGTGTGGGTTATCTGTATTTGGGCCATAGACACTTGCAATGGTAAAAATGTTGTTAATAGTGATGTTTAAGATAATGAATCAACCTTCTGGGCCTATAATTGTGTCATTATAAAGAATTAGTTATTATATAGTTATATATAGTTATAGTTATTTTCTTATTCATTAGAATAGCTACGTCTCTGTCTAAACTTGAAATTGGCAGTAAATGTAAATATATGGGTATTGTCAGTTGATTTCAGTTTATTTTTTATCAGATTCTGTTAAATGAAGAAATGAAGAAACTGATTCAGTGCTTCAGGACTGCTTTGACAGTACAAACTGGGATGTGTTTAGAACTGCTGCTGTGAGAGAGGATGGTTCTGTTGATCTAGAGGACTATGCTTCTGGGGTAACTGGCTACATCAGCAGCTGCATTGAAACCATTGTCCCTTCAAAGCGCTGCATAAAGTACCCCAACCAAAAACCATGGATAAATGGTGAAGTTCGGTCCATGCTACGTGCTCGCCAGACTGCATTTCTCTCTGGCAACGCTGATGACTACAAAAGGTCTAGATACGACCTGCGTAGATCTATCAGAGAAGCTAAGAGACAGTACAGGCTGAAGCTGGAGGGCTACTACACCACAGCAGACTCCCGGCGCATGTGGCAAGGACTGCACCGTATCACCAACCATCAACAAACAAGCACGGCACTCACAACCAGCCATTCTGCATTGCCTGATGAGCTGAATGAGTTCTATGCTCGCTTCGATGTCCTCAACCTTGACCAACTGAAGGACATTGCAGCCAAGGAGAGCACACAGAACCCATCACTCATTGTAACAACAGTGGATGTGCGCAGGAACCTGATGAGAATCAACCCACGCAGAGCAGCAGGCCCAGACAACATCCCCGGGCGTGCGCTCAGGGTTTGCTCATCAGAACTGGCTGATGTGTTTGTAGACATATTCAATCTGTCACTCACACAAGCTTTTGTGCTATCCTGTTTCAAGACCACCACCATCGTGCCCTTCCCAAAGAAAAGTAATGTGAGATGCCTAAATGATTATCGCCCTGTTGCACTCACTTCAATCGTGATGAAGTGCTTCGAGAGGATAGTCATGACTCACATCCAGAAGACCATTCCCAACACTATAGATCCTTTACAATTCGCATACCGCCGGAACCGGTCTACAGACGACGAAATCAACGCTGCTCTTCACAAAGCCCTCACACACCTGGAGGGCAAGGACACATATGTCAGAATGCTCTTTATTTACTACAGTTCAGCATTCAACACAGTCATCCCACACAGACTCTCAGAAAAGCTCCTCACCCTCGGACTGACACCAGCCCTCTGCAACTGGGTGCTGAACTTTCTAACAGACAGACCCCGGTCAGTCAGAGTCGGCAGCTGCACATCCAGCACAAGAACAGTGAGCACAGGGGTCCCTCAAGGCTGTGTGCTGAGCCCCCTTCTGTACACGCTCTTCACATATGACTGCGTGGCCTCCCAGAACAACACCAGCATCATCAAATTTGCTGATGATACTACAGTCATTGGACTGATCACTGGTGGGGAAGAGACAGCGTACAGGAAGGAGGTGGCTGAGCTGGTGGCCTGGTGTCATGACAACAATCTTTCCTTGAATGCAGACAAGACCAAGGAAATGATTGTTGATCCAAGGAGGAAGCGAGAGCTACACACACCCCTGTACATAGAGAGGGTGAAAACCTTTAAGTTTCTTGGCATTCACATCAGTGAGGATCTCAGCTGGTCCCACAACACTCAGATCATCATCAGGAAGTCCCAGCAGCGACTGTACTTTCTGAGAAGGCTGAGAAAATTTGGTATGCCAACCAAAATTCTCAGCACCTTCTACAGGAGTATGATTGAGAGTGTTCTTACCAGCTCCATCATCGTCTGGTATGGAAACTCTACTGCTCAGGACCGAAAGGCTCTCCAGCGTGTGATCAAAACTGCACAGTCCATCTCAGGAGCAGCCTTCCCCTCACTGCAGAACATCTACCACACCAGGGTCACCAGGAGGGCCTACAACATAATCAGGGACAGTACACACCCCCAGCACACACTCTTCACACGTTTACCTTCAGGCAGACGTTACAGGAGTGTGAAGTCCAGGACCACAAGACTGACAAACAGTTTCTACTCACAGGCCATCAGGCTTGTGAACACCTCACGCACTACCTCTCCAACCTCTCCTATCTGAACTGGTTTTAACTGGTCTGATTTAAACTGCACCTTACACTCACTGTACTGTCAGAATACTGTTTACATTCACTACTCACACAAACATTATTGATTACATTTGTTACTTACAACTTGCACTTTATGGCTGCTGCTCTTCATACTTGCACATAAAAGCACACATAACTTTTATTTTTTATTCTTTAACTTAAAAAATACTTTTATCTACTTCAACTTATATTGTTATACTTTGTATATTTTGTATATATATTTTTTATTTCTTTTATTTGTTATCTTATCTATTGGTGAATGGAGGAGCAGCAAAGTAAGAATTTCATTGTACAGTGTAACTGTCTGTTCTGCTGTACATATGACAATAAAACTCTTGAATCTTAAATGAGATAGACAAACATGCAGACAGACAGCCATGTGGTTTCGCTTCAGCTTATCTAATCATTTACTCATCACAATTTATGGGTTTCAATACAGCCAAGGTGTGATCTTCTTGTCTCTGTATAGTTGACCATCAACATAAAGCTTGTCAACACATAGAACTGCTTTTTTTCATCTTTTATGAGATGTTTGCGTATAATCAGTAGTTATTACTATCTGTCTAGTACTTCGCAGGGGTATTGGTCGTTGATGCCAAAGTCTGTTCCTCTGAGTTTCTTCCTTTGCTAAGTATGAGCTGTTTGTGCTTGTAATGTACAACTTTTGCCACGATGGGTCTTGGACATTTGTTTTCAGTGTTTTTTCTTCCTATTTGGTGGACGCGATGGAAGGTATGCCAAAGAACACTATATTGTCTCACTTGTAAATCAATAATTGTTTCTTTCATTTCTTTGTTTTTATTACAGGTGCCCCCCTAGGGGTGGCTCCAGACGTTCCAAGACCTGCAGCCCGGTCACTGCGGAACTCCTGAATCAGTTGTGGGTCCAGAAGTCCAGGTGCGCCAGGACCCACAGTCGTTTTTCAAGACTGTAACCTTCTCAGTCCACCAAGTACTTGGTATGGCAGCTATCCAAAATATGATGGACAATATATGGTGAAGTGCCATCTATAAGACGCGGAGGAGGCAGAATACCTGGAGGCCGGGCCCTTGCGGGGCGCCAACTTACGTGACCCCACATGGAGCGAAAGATCATGAGTTCAAAGCCAGACTCTCTGCCAAACGCGGAAGGCCGGGGTGCTGGGTCAAACGCTCTGTCTGACCATTTGATTCTGGATGGAAGCCAGATGCCAAGCTCACTGTGGCTCCCATCCATTGACAAAAGGCCGTCCAGAACCTGTTTGGAAACTGGGGCCCTCGGTCAGACACCAGGTCACTGGGCATACCATGTACCCGGACTACCTTGGCAGAAGGGAGTTTGGGCAGGGCCACAAACTTACATGCCTTGGAGAACCTGTCTACAATCACCAAGATGACTGTGTGGCCCTTGGAAGGTGGAAGACCCATCACAAAGTACAGTGAAATGTGGGACCATGGACGGGCTTGGATGAGCAAGGGGTGGAGAAGACCTTGTGTTCGGGACTAGGGTGCTTTATTTTTTGTGCAAACCTTGCAGGCTGCTATAAGGCTCAGATATCTTTCTCTAGCCCTGGCCACCAGAAACGCTGGCAGAGAAACTCCTTAGTCCGGGTAACCCCTGGGTGTCCTGAGAAGGGAGAAGAATGTACCCATTGCAAAACCTTCCCGCGGACACTTTCAGGCACATATTGTCGGTAGGGGGGCCCGGGCCCACCCTCCACCTTCCTGGTTTAATGCACCCCTAATGGCATTTTCAATCGTCCAGCGGAGAGGGGCCAGGATCTGCGGTGCTGGGAGGTTGGGCTCTGGTGAGGGATCCTGCCCAGGGGGTAATGACTGCCTGGATAGGGCATCTGGGTGTTTTTGAACCTGGCCTATATGACAGCAGGAAGTGGAAGCGGCTAAAGAACACAAACGGGTGTTTGTCCCTCTCTAGCCAGTGCCCCCACACCTGCATCAGATGCGTCCACCTTGATGACAAACGGCTCTTCTGAATCAGGTAACTGAAGGATCGCACACATCGCTGGAAGTAGTTGGCAAACCCCAGGAATGATTGCACCTGCCAGAGGGAGGTGGGCCAAGGCCAGTCCTTCACAGCCTTGATTTAAGCTGGATCCATGAAGAACCCGCCTGACATGCCTCACATGTTTCTTATGAGACCGACTGTAAATAAGCATGTCTTAAATGAACAAAGGGCATTACCTGATACTCATAATGCCCTGAGGGGGTAATAAAAGCAGTCTTCCATTCGTGCACCTGCCATATGCGGATTAGGTTGTAGGCACTACGCAAGTCCAACTTTGTGAAAATGGATGACAGTGATGGCATTGAGCCCTCTGTAATCAATGCAGGGACAGAGGCCACCACCCTTCTTTCCAACAAAAAAGAACCCTGCCCCAGCCGGGGAGGAGGTCAATATGGTCAAATAAAGCCTGAATCAAGTGCCTACCATATATATGTTTCCATGGCGGCATGTTTGGGAGGTGAGAGCGCAAACAACTGGCCCCTGGGAGGAGTGGTGCCAGGGAGGAGGTTGATGGCGCAGTCATAAGGTCTGTGAGGAGGCAACACTTGAGCCCTAGCCTTGTTAAAGACCTCCTGGAGGTCCCAGTAGTCCTTAGGGACTCTAGATAGGTCAGGTCGAGTGGGCTCTGGGCATGTCACACTTTTTGGGGGCAGGTAAAAAGGCCTCAAACAGGTTCCTTGGCACCGTGTTCCCCAAGCAAAGATCAACCACACAAAGAGTTAGAAGTTGAGTCTGGGCAGACTCATCCCACCCGCTCTCAGCAGCCAGAATGCGGAACTCAATGTTGTAGTCAGCCACTAGTCGTGCACCCTGGGACAGCTTCAAAAGGCGAGGGCTCAGAAGGCCACAGGGCTGTAGCCCAGGCCAGAGCTTTCCCTGTAAGCAAGGAGATAATAAAGGCCACCTTTGAGCGCTTGGTGGGGAATCGAGAGGGTTGCTGCTCAAAAAAATAATGAGCACTGGAGCAGAAACCCTCTGCACCGGTCTGGTTCTCCCGCATAGCGCTCTGCAGTAGCAATGTGGGTGTCTAGCCGCATGGCAGGTGTTTCCTGAGATACAGGCGGGTCATGAAAAAAAGTCTGTGAGGCAGCTGGCAGCTTGACTAGTAAGGTCAGCTGCTGCATCATATCTTGCTGCTTAGGGTGGCCAATGGCTGCACCCTGAAGCTGAAGAACGTCTTTTATTGTATTTGTCTCTGCTGGATCCATGTCTGGTCACACCTTTCCGTTATGGGTGGGTGTAGTGAAAGATCCAAATACAGGGTGTATTTTTTTTTGTTTATGTTTACTATTAATAATTTTATTTTAAATTACTTATCTATTTAATTATGGTCCATGAGTGTAAGCGTATTGGTGTGTTAACTTGGGCCTGGGGCCAGCCGGGATTCGAACTCCTGACCTCCTGCACGGCAGCCCCACGTTCTTATGGCTACACTATGAGCAGAGCTGTGAGATCAGGTGGAGAAACCCTTTCAAATACGGTATAAAACAAAAGGTGGGAAACACAACAAAGGAGACCCCAATCGGGGCATAAACAAATAAAAGACGACGTCTAAAACAGAACTGAAAAAGAAACAAGCGATATCAAACTCAGGCCTCTCTCTCTTTTTTTTTCTTCCTTTTTTCCCCCAGAAACTTTGGTTTCTTGGAAACCATTGCTTTTCTTAACTGAAACTTTCTTTTCTTGGAAACCATTGCTTTTCTTAACAGAAACTTTTCTTTTTTTGAAAACAAATTGCTTTTCTTAGCTGGAACTTTTCTTTTCTTTTCTTTTTATACCCACCTTACCGGTCACCCCTCTACAAAGGTGCAACCGTGAGCAAGGCTCTAAGCTGGGTTTTTATGCCCTGGTTCCTGCATTAAGAGTGGCTAGTTTGGTACTGATGGAGATTAGAATGCCACTAACCTCTATATTGGACTGAGATTCTTGTAGCTCCAGGTCCACTAGTGAGCTGGGTGGATGTGGTCTTTTTTAGGTAGGTGTAGCTTTCATTTTCCCTTTGTTTTTTTCTTCACCTTTGTCTGGATTCATGCAGCACAATTGATGGTAGTACTGGTTGATGAGTTCTTCTAGAGCTTCAAGGTGATTGGGATGTGATGTTTGATAAGAGAGAAGCTGATAATCCACAGGTATTCCAGTGATATCATCCGTGTTTTAGTTAGATGCTGTGGGCCGCCATCTTGCTGGTCATGCATTGTCTCGCAAGAGGTTGAATCAACACATCATCGAACCACCCGCTATGTCTCTAAGTGATATTGCAGATATTCCCATTACAGATTCTGACAGTAATCTTATTGCTGTACATTGCAGTACATTGTATCCATGGATGCAAGCCTTCCTGGTATTCCTGGCCTTCCAAGACAATAGTTGGGCAAACCGGGGAGCAGGTACAGGAACAGACCGGGGCACCGCCCAGGGAGCAGGTGCTGGGTCCATAGCCACGTCCACGGAAGCAGCGGGCACTGCTTTGACATCCAGGGGGACAGTGGGTACTGCTATGATGTCCAGGGGGCAGCGGGCACTGCTATGATGTCCAGGGGGGCAGCAGGCACTGCTATGATGTCCAGGGGGGGATTTTTATTGGCCATCCTTCCACTCATATGTGAGGTAACTTCAGAAGCAAACTTCTGAAGAAGTTCCTCAGCTGTTACAGCAGCAAAACCAGGTGATAACACTGCAACCATTTCAGGTCCACCAAAGTAGCATAGTTGGGAATGAACTTAACATACCATCCTGTCACCCCAAGAAAGGAATGTAGTGCATGTGCATCTTGTGGAGGCTGAGCTTATGTCACAACCAGAACATGATCTGAGAACAGCAGTGCACTCAGCAAGAGGCATAACAAGTCCATCTCATATTTCTAGTGGTAGCGCAGTGAACAAGTCCATGCCAAGCATTGGAGTTCCTTTCTCCACAATGTAAAAGTCTGTTAGCATACAGTGAGCTCAACATGTGATACTGACAGTAATGCACCCCAGCACAGGAACTTGTTTCTTAATGTATGTCTTCAGACAAACTTTTGTGGTAGAAAGTGGCAGAGTAGAAATGCATTGTCAGTAAATTTGCTCAGGCAGAACTAAAAACAGTGGAATCAGTCTACAAGCAAGTCTACTTGAACAGACTGGCTATTATCAGAACTCAAAGAAACATTACAGGTGAGCTTCTTTGTTTGCTCTTCAGTAAGTGGCATTGCAATCCTCAGAAGTGTAAGGTCTGGTATGGTCACTTCTTGTACATTGCATGCATTTCCTGAACTATGGAAGACCCTTGCAAAGTGACCAATTTTTGCACACTTTTTACATGTCACTTGCTTCACTGGACATTTTGGGAAATTAACTAGGTGTGAAGCTGAACCACAGTTATAGCCTGTCTTGAGCTGTTTAATGAAAACTGAATGCTGCTTGCTTTCATGTCCCCTCAAACTACAAGGCTTTGCAGACACATACGCACGGGCATTTACAGCCTTGACCACATCTCCTGGGCATGTCATAGCTTTAGCCTCAGTGGCTGCCGACTCCATTTGTCCCACAATTGTTACTGCATTTTGCAAGATCAATCTTCAAGAGCAAGCGCTCACAAATACAAGGGTTGCATGTTTTCTCTATAAGCTGATCTATTATCATGTCAGCTGCCAGAGTACCAGCATCACAGTGCACAAGCAGTCCACACAGAGTAGCCACAAACTGGACAACAAACTCACCTGGTCTCTGAGCAGTCAGCCACCACATTGACCTTGGGCATGAAGAATTACTCCAGGGCACTTAACACAGCCATGTTACTATATAACAGATGTATGTGTGGGCTTGAGGCTCTAGTAATCAAGATGAATGTGTGGGCCAAAGCCCAAACAAACAAGACAAATGTGTGGGCCCGATGCCCAAGCTAACAGGATATATATATATGCGGGCCTGAGGCCCCTAAGGAACTGGCGGCATGTCCGTGGGCCAAAGCCCAAACAAACAGGATGCACGTGTGGGTCAGATACCCAAGCGAACAGGATGCAAGCATGGGCCCGAGACCTAAGCGAATAGGATGCATGGGTGGTCCTGAGACCCAAACTAACAGGATGCATGTGTAGGCCCAAGACCCAAGAGAACAAGATGCATGTGTAGGCCCAAGACCCAAGAGAACAGGATGCTGTTGTATTTTGTGGTATACATATAAGGAAAATGAACACAAAGGACCCTGCAGTGCTCTTTAGGTTCTTCTCTTTGCTTCCCTTCTTCTACTCTGAACATGGAGCTCTTTTTAATAAACAGCAACACCTATTGGCAGGAGTAAACTATACAACAGATGCATGTATGGCTCAAGGCCCTAGCAATTAGGATGAATGTGTGGGCCCGACGCCTGAGCTTACAGGATACATATATGTGGGTCCAAGCGATCAGAATGCCTGCATGGGCCTGAGACCTAAGCGAAAAGGATGCCTGCATGGGCCCGAGACCAAAGCAAACAGGATGCATGTGTGGGCCCAAGACCCAAACAAACAGGATGCTGTTGTATGTTGTGGTATACATATAAGGGAAATGAACACAAAGGATCCTTCTCTTTACTTACCTTCTTCTACTCTGAACATAGAAATCATTTTAATGAACCCATTGGCAGGAGTAAACTATACAACAGATGCATGTGTGGGCTCAAGGCCCTAGCCATTAGGATGAATGTGTGGACCTGAGGCCCAAGCAAACAAGATGAATGTGTGGGCCCAACACCCAAGCGATCAGAATGCATTTATGTGGGCCCGAGGCCCAAGCGATCAGGATGCATGTGTGGGCCTGAGACCCAAACGACCAGGATGCATGTGTGGGCCTGAGACCCAAACGAACAGGATGCATGTGTGGGCCCAAGACCCAAACGAACAGAATGCTGTTGTATGTTGTGGTACACATATAAGAAAAATGAACATGAAGGACCCTTTTCTTTACTTCCTTTCTTCTACTATGAACATAGAGCTCTTTTTAATAAACAGTGACACCTATTGGCAGTAGTATACTAAATAACAGATGCATATGTGGGCTCGAGGCCCTAGCAACCAGGATGAATGTGTGGGCCCAGGCCCAAATAACTCTATACAAGTTAACACAATGCTCTATTACAACTAACACTAACCTCACCAGCACCTTACACACATCACATAGCTGTAACTAGGCTTGCAACACCTAGTTCGTACAAACACCAATTTCACTTACACCTTGTAAACTCTGTATTTTTCTTTCAGCATTTCTAACTGCATATATTTAGATTGTTTTTCTTTAATGCTTCATTAAAAATATCTCTTGTGTTTTATTTCAGATCATTTGGTCAAGGTAATTGCTTCTCCTGCGGGTATACTTTATTTATAAAATTCTATTCATCTTTTGGGAGTCATTTTTGTCCCTGCTGTCCATATCCAGCAGGATCTGCGAGGGTCTGCACACTTAAAGACCTCTTTTTTATGTTCTACAATAACTAACCTTCAAACCTTGTTTTACATCTCTTTACCTGTTGAGTCTTTCTGGCAGAAATAAAATTCTTCTTAAAACTCACTTCACTTAAAGCCTGTAACAGTCTGGCATCAAGCTCCATAAAGTTATTGACAGAAATTATTACTATTATCATTATTATTGTTGTGAGAACTGACTAATAAAGTCACACAGACTTGCCTAATTAAGTATTATGCAAGTCATTATAACTACTTTATTTCAGGTATTATATGTTATGAATGCTTAATAATGCATCATGAATGTTTCTGTAGAGCATTATGAATTCCCTAAACTCAAAACTCACAGCATCAGACACCAGTCTGTTTACTGGATGACATACTTTTTAAAAACTTTTACAATTTTTCACAATAAAAGTACAAATGGGCTTGTAAGGTATGAGGTGGGTGAACTGGGGGGCTTTTCTGTAACATATTGTTATATGTTATATATATAATGTATATAGTTACATATCTGTACAGCAGAAATGATGTTAGTAGTGATGAACAGAGGTTGAGTGAAGGTGACTGTAGGCTTTACTTACTGGAAGATTCAGATGTGATCTCATCATCAGGGATTTCTGTGGCTGTAGATGGTAGTGCTGTAGTGGGTACTGTAAGTAGGGCTAGAGGCAGGACTGTAGTTAGTATAATCACAGTGACCCCTGCTGGAGAGACACATTTACATTCATTCACTTATCATCATATCTGTTCAACCAATTCCAAACCATGACAGTATACAGACAAACAAATTCAGAACTGTATCAATTATGAATTACCATTTTTTTTAGATTCAATTATAATAATAAGGTTTTGAAAACAGGCACATTTCCAGAGAGACTGATTACAGCAATTGTGATTTATAATTTTTTTTTTGCCATTATATATAAGGCTGTACTCAAGACCTCTTTTGTGGAGTCCAGTACAGAAGCAAGACCAGGACTAGTTCAGATCAAACCAAAACTGATATCAAATGTTTATAAAAAATGACTAATAAATATAATGTAATATATTTTCTTTACGCAAAACCATCCACTTCCATCTACATACACAAATTTGATATAAATGTAAATGAAATTCAAATGAGTGTTTACCCTGATGGTATCTAAACAATGATATCAACATTATATTAACATAATTTCAGATTATTTTTTCTGTTAATGACAAAAGTTAAACTAAAACCTTTAAACTAGCAAAATAAATGGCTCCAAACAGCATCAACATTACATTTGAGAAGACAGAAAGTTCAAAATTGTGTGATCGTACTTTACTGAACTGAATACAGCCAAACAGAACTGACAAGTTTTCTGATTTTATCATGTCACACACTGTCTGAATTGGGTTTTACATTATGAGTTATTCTGAACTGGTTTCCAGTTTATTCCTAAATCCTGAATGTAATATTACCAGTAGGATACTGAGCTGTTCATCTCCTTTCACTGAGATCTCACTACAACACTGTTAGCTCTGCACAGTTACTGCAGTACATACATAAACAACACAGATCAGTAATGTTATTATACTGTGATGTGATGTTTCAGATGAACACTGCAGTAACACTGCAGTAGACAATGGATAATGTAATTTACATCAATGTATTATAGATTTTTTATTCCAGAACAGATAACACACACATTAACATATACTAAAGTATATAGTTAGTATCAGTCAAACTATAATCAAGTCAATGCCTGTATATTACATGTTAATTAATGTGTTTAATGAATGTTTTAGGATGGTTATGGAATTGTAACTGTACTGTTCACAGATACTTCATGTACATGGAGTTTGTTTAAAGCTTAAACCATCTTTTCTCCTCTTTTTAGATAATTTGGTCTAAAATAAAACACTAAACTCCAAAAAGTGAAAGATCTGAGAAACAGTAACGCAGAACAGGAGCTGAACCAACATCACAGAATAATCTCAATAATGTACTGAAAATATTTTTTATTTTAAATTTTCTGATAAGTGCAAGTCCACCAAAATATTGCTTCAGTAAACTGAGAGAGTATGATTAGTTACTAACGTTGTCTGAAATAATTACAGCAGAACATCAGAAATATGTTACAAAAATACAGAATTTTACAACATATTTCATACAGAATGTTCTCCACATCAACCCAATGTTACCTACAATAACAGAATATTACTTACTTATTAAACGGTAGATTACATTCATATTCATTCTTCTACTGATCTTCATCCACAGCGAAGAGTGATGTGAGAAATTACTCTGAAGGATTGAAATATCTGGAAATCTCATCATTTGAATTTGACCTGAGGATGTAAAAACAATGAACAATGAACTTTGTATAGATTCATATGATAACTGTATAAGATACATGTAAACGCTACAAGCAGGAAACACACAGATATGCAAATTCACCCAGAGCTGTTACGTGTCCAAACAGGTGTGTGTTCTTTACTAAAAAGCAGATGACCTCAGATGACCTCATTCTATGGTTGTCACTGAAATGTTGGGTATTTGACACTTTCTGTAGATTTTAACCCCGTTATATGTTCCACAGTGTCGTGACACCAGCCCAACCAACAGCCGAGCAGTCACATCCTACTTAACCTAAGGATGTACAGCAGTTACTGAGGAAGTACTAGAGTAAACATAGTCAGATACATATATACATACACACAGCAGTTACTGAGGTAGTACTAGAGTAAACAGTGTAAACACAGTCAGATACATACATACACACAGCAGTTACTGAGGTAGTACTAGAGTAAACAGTGTAAACACAGTCAGATACATACATACACACAGCAGTTACTGAGGTAGTACTAAAGTAAACAGTATAAACACAGTAAGATACATACACACACAGCAGGTACTGAGGTAGTACTAAAGTAAACAGTATAAACACAGTCAGATAACATACATACACATAGCAGTTACTGAGGCAGTACTAGAGTAAACAGTGTAAACACAGTAAGATACATACACACACAGCAGTTACTGAGGTAGTACTAGAGTAAACAGAGTAAACACAGTCAGATACATACACACAGCAGCTACTGAGGTAGTACTAGAGTAAACAGTGTAAACACAGTCAGATACATACACACAGCAGCTACTGAGGTAGTACTAGAGTACACAGTGTAAACACAGATACATACACACATCAGTTACTGAGGTAGTACTAGAGTAAACAGTGTAAACACAGTCAGATACATACACACAGCAGTTACTGAGGTAGTACTAGAGTAACAGTGTAAACACAGTCAGATACATACACACAGCAGTTACTGAGGTAGTACTAGAGTAGGCCTGATCGCTTGAGGACCACAGTTGTTGCAGAGTCTGACAGTGAGGTCACGGATGCTCCGGTACCTCCTGCTAGAGGGCAGAAGTGAGCAATGTCCACGTCCGTAATGCTGGTGGCTTTTTCGATGCAGCTTGTGGTTTAGATGTCCATGATGGAGTGGAGAGAGACCCCAATGATGTTCTTAGCTGTCCTTACTATTCGCTGTAGGATCTTGCGATCAGTAGCGAGGCAATTCCCAAACCACGCGGTGATGCAGCTGTTTAAGATGTTTTCTACTGTCCCCCTGTAGAACATGTTGAGAATGGGAGCGGGAAGGTAAGCCTTCTTCAGTCTCCGCAGGAAATAGAGGCGCTGTTGGGCTTTCTATGCCATGGAGTTAGTGTTGAGGGACCACATGAGGTCCTCTGTAATGTGGACAGAGAGAAACTTCGTGCTGCTGATGTTTTGCACAGCAGAGCCAGTAATGTACAGTGGTGGGTGGTCACCTCGCAGAACCATCTCCTTTGTGTTGTCCACATTCAAAGAAAGATTTTTGGTTCTGCACCAGTTCGCTAACCACTGCACCTCCTCTCTGTACCCTGACTCTGTACTGTACTTTGCAGTACAATTATCAGTCAGTAGAGTGAACAGCAGTGGACTGAGCACACAGTTTGTGATGGTCATCCTCCAGTTACACTTGTGTCTGGATAGTTTTGGTTGGTGGACGATTGTCAGTCCAGCAGTGACACTGAGATGTTCAAACAGTAGCAGCACTCACACCAGTGCAACACACACTAACACACCACCAGGAGTTTAATTTGGGTAAAGAGAAGGATGTTGGCCAAGTTTATGTAAAATATTTGTTGTCTGTCATATTTTATAGTAGCTTTTGATTAAGTAGGATGATGACTGTCAGCAACAAGCTTGCCTGATATCATGGCATGTTAAAACTATGTGAGACAAGCTTTGGAAGTGTCACTTGCCCAACACTCCAGAAGAACCATGAGATGGCGCCATTTGACTGGAATTCCATTTATTTATTTATTTGGAATATTGCTCATTTTGTCTATACATTTTTTTTTTACTTTACCTTCTAAAGTAATGAACAGGAGAGGCAGCCTGACAAGGCTTTGTTATACTGTACAGCTTTGTATTGGTATAATGACAATAAAGTTGAATTTAATTAAATTAAATCAAATCAACCACAGACTGTTGTTTTGAAAGAACATTCAAAGACACATTTCAGTAAAGAACAAACAAAGGCAGACACAATAAAGACCTAGATAAATTTGCATTCTGGTGGGTGTGTCGTGCTTGTAGCATTTGCATTTATCTTATACAGTTATCAGATCAAGACAGTGTTCTATTGAAAAATCGTACATTGTTCATGCTGCTTTTAGACTAGTTACACCCTCAAAATGCAAATTAATGAGATCTCCATATGTTAAAATCCCACTGACACATTTCTGAAATAGCTCTTCACTGTTCACAGTGGCTGAGAATCAGCAGACAGATTTAGAAAACTGAATATAAATGTAATCTATCTTTTTACATGTAAGTAATGTTCGGTTATTTTAGCTAAAATTAGTTTATATGGTGACATTTAAACAGTAGGTGATGTCATTACAATGTAAACATTTCAAAGCTGTACAGGGGTAGAGTACTGTGGTCTGTAATCACCCAAGGCAGAGCTTCGATTCCTGTCTAGGGTGACTAAACACAAGCCCCGTGTTTTCAAATCAACACTTTCAAAAGAAATATAAACACCCAATAAATAAATAAACAAATGAACAAACTCTGCACATATGCCTAACTCCCCCTGTGACACGTACTGTATTAATACTGTTTAGATATTTGAAAAATAAAGTGTTTACTGAGTAAATAAAAGCTTCTTGTCTGGAAACAGTAATAATAATGTCCCCAAGTGTCCCCCAAGTGTCCCCCTGCAAGTTATCAATGACTGAATTTTTATTAATACACAGTTTTGTGGAATTAGATTTTCTACAAACACATATGGCTGTGATATTTGTGTATCACTCTACCAGTTGTATCAGTGTACAATGCTCATGTGCCTCTGTTCCTGTCCCAGCCTAGATATGCAAATTCAGATGTTCAGATATTAAAAGTCAGCCGTAACATTCATACAGTCAGAAATGTAACTCTAATCTCTGTGGACTCAACAGATGGAATTAATGAATGTAAACATGAACCACCTGTATTTAGGTAAGTTGCAAACCTTATCTTTTTAATTGTTCTGTGCAGAAATGGCTGATTATATACAGTTTATTATAAAGATGCAATAGGGGAAGCATCTTGTGTTGATTTCTTGTGTTGTGAGATTTTGTTGTAATTTCTAATAGCAGGTAATTTCTATTTCCAAAAAAGGTTACACAACTGTCATTGGCGTGGTCACCTCAAGGGCTTGTTTTAGTACCTGTGGTTAGGGAACATAACTCCTTTTCAATACTCTGTTGCGTAGCTATTTTTAAGTTGCGATGACTCCACACACTCCCTGTCTTGTCTTCTGCTTTTGTGTTATGTTGTTCTGATCATGTAGTAAAAAGGTATAAATATGTATTTTTTCCTGTTGTGATACCATGAAGGGAACATTTACACTGATTTTACCTTTATAGACCTGACAGTGTAGGAATTTGACGGCATGAATGGAAGTAACATTTTGATGATTAATGGCTTGTATTAACTTGAGCATACCCAACAGTTTTAGGACTAAGTTTAGTTTAGTTTAGTTTATCCTTTAGCATTTTAAATCTGTCACATGCAATCAGTGACACCAACACAATGACACTGTGTGGGGACAGCACTGCTAATGTGAACTGCTTTATTACCAAAGCAACAGAGTAAAGAGATAAAATATATTATGTGAACAGAAGGGGGCCGAGGACAGAACCCTGGGGCACACCAGGGCACCACGCTGAGAAACAGGGACAGTGAACTGATTTATGGTCTGTAAAACTGGCAGCAAATGCAAAAAAAGCTAAGAAGTTTTAAGGCCAGTGGGCAGTTGTAGGTACAGCAGGTGACTGATTGTGTGTCGGGATAGTCAATATGCTGAGCAAGACAATTGAAAATAGTGACAAGCTCAGAAGACCGCATTGGGGTAGGGCAGAAAACTACTTAGCGCCAAATATTCAAAGATAATATGTTTCTGGGCCTTCTGGACTACTGAGAAAAATATTTAGGCCCACTTTGCATTAAGTGTCTTTAATAATTGTGTAATTACACAATAACCATGCCTGTAAAACGATGTAACTACTGCTGTTGTAGTCACTGTTACAGATAGAACACAGTAGAACATCTTACGTTAATCTTGAAGTGTTTGAAATGTAAATTATATTATTCTCATACACTGTCACAACCAGATCAACCATTACAGTGATCAACTTTGCTGTAACAACACCTCCCATTATAATCGGAAAATAAAAGTTGGCCATTTACACAGGCTTATTACATACGAGAACACATGCGGTTATAAATGCTGTATTAAGATACACTAGTGTAATAACATAAAAGTGACATACAGCCTGAGTTGATACACATGTGTACATATCCTTACTTCAGTAATCCTTCAGTAATAAATAATACATCTCCAGTAATTTTGTTGTTATATCACATATTGCAATTGTGTAGAAATATAGTCATTAGGTTTTTTTAATTCCTTATTTAATTTTCAAATTCATGTTTGATTATTGTGGTTACGTGACTATATTGTTATTTGTTTTTAGCTGTCTGATTTGCCAGATTTTCGCTGCGTAATTTGTCCCTCAGTTTTCTAAATATTTACACATTTCAGACACCAGGGCGGACCCCCGACCATGACTGCAGTGTTGGTTTGACCCTTGCTCATCTGTTTGTCGTGTTTTTCATGCCCCCTTTTCCCCCCATATATTTATTTATTCAAACATCATGGTTTCGTTCAACCTATAGTGTCCAATCTGCCTGTACTCAACCAGGGCATATCCCCAAACACTAATCCGCAGATGAACTGCTCATGCTGGACCACCATCCATGAACTTTTCTAGTTTGTTTAAGCTCTTACACCCATGAAAGTGTCTGGACTATGAAGTGGACATTTGTGCTGAGAACTGATACTTAATTAAGGAAACATTTTCTACTTTTACTGACAGCATTTGATAGAACACATTCCATAACAATGATTGCCCTCAAATGTCTTTTTTTCCAATCAGGGGTCACGGTGCTAATACTAGCAACAGTCTCAACTGGTGTTACTCCACTTTACTGTAAGTAAAGCCTAAAATGTTGAAATAGTTATAACTGTGACAGATTTAAACTCCTGGGACTACAGAGAGACCTTTTTATTATATGTGTTATAATCAGGGCTGAGTATTTAAATTCTACTTATTTTATAGTATCAAAATACTTTCAATACCAGATTTCAATAGTAGCCAGCTTGTCAGCATTGGTGAGTCAATAATCTTATTTTATCTTGACTAATTTGAAATTTTGTAATTCTAATTGAACTATTTTGAACGAGGGTTGTAGTTTAATTTAATTTTTGTATGAAGTTACCAGCCAGTAAACCTTATAATGACTTTGAAATGTGGTACAGTACAGAGTGAGTCAAAAGTCTCAGGACACCCTTCTACTTCAGAAACAAAAGGGAAAATGACGTGTCTGAATACCCCAGCAAATAACGGGTGAGGGGGCTTTTAGTGTATGTTCCAAACATGCCCACCATACTGAACGCCCCATATTGAATCAAGGGCAAGTTTTTCCAATGGGTAGGTGGTCATGTAGCAGATCAAGGAAGACCAGAACTGTCTCAGAAATCGATTGATGCAATCAGATTTGCAATATCTCTTGTGGTTCTATCTCCGACTAGCAGGATAAGCGGATGGATGTTTATATATAATTGCTTGATTATGTTAAGTTCAACTCAATCTGAATCTGATTTCTAATAATTATAATAAAAATGGTAGTAGTAACATTAATAATAATAATAATAATAATAATAATAATAACAAAAGCAACAACAACAATAATAAAAATAGCATCAGCATTGCATGCTAAAGAGTTATAACCCAATACACTTTAGGATTATTACATACTTATACTTATTATTCAGTAACTACATACAGTTATTCTTAGGTTATAGGTGTGTAGGTAAATCTTGGACCCAGTGTGTGTAGGACATTTAAGTGGTTAATTTATGTATGTATTATATAATATTATCATATTATTTCATTATTTTTTATCACTTACTGTACAGTAAATAAAAGACACACAGCAGTTGCACAAAACAGTTTTACCTCTTTTATTCCCACTTTGGTGGTCTTTGTGAACAATTCCTTAGAACTTCATTTTAAGCAGTGAAACATCAGTACAGAAACAAGATGTAATCAGTATTTAACATGTAACTTAACTTCTTGTTTCTGCTCAGATGGCGTCACAGCTAACGGGAATTCTAAAGGAGCTCCGTGTGTCTTTCCCTTCTTTTATAACGGAAGCCTTTACTATGAATGTATTATTCTCAATTATTATTGTCTGTGGTGCAGCACGACTGATAACTACGACAGAGATAGACTTTGGGGAGAATGCCTGGACTCTGGTAATGTTTATGGTATATCTGAACTAATGTGTGCTGTGCTAAAGTCAGAGACCACCCTTTGTTTACTTAACTGCCAGTCAAAACAGATTTTAAGGGCAAGAGACATTTCTGAGATTAGATAGATGGCTTGTAGAAAATTGGTGCCAAAACTGGGAAACTGAGTCAAAGTCACAGAGAAAAAGGGTCTCCTAACAACCCCTGGGAATACCTGGTAAACCCACCAACACAGTCCCCATGAGATTAATAGCACTTAAAGCCTTCCATCTTTAATAAAGGAGAACATTAAGCCCCGCCTTCAGACCTGAGAACATCCACAGATGTTTCTGTCCATCCTTCCACTGTGAGAAGACACCTTAACGCTGTGGGTCTGAAAGGATGTGTAGCTGTTTGAGAAGCTCCTCACTGAGGAAGGGAGATACAGATACATCAAATAAAGAAGCTGCTGTTGTTATCAGAACAGTGGACTGACCACCCCAGAGTCCAGAACCTCAACATCACTGAATGGGCTGATCACCCTAGAGCCCAGAGCCTTAACATCACTAAATGGGCTGACCACAGTAGAGTCTAGACCTCAACATCACTGAATGGGCTAACCACAGTAGAGTCTAGACCTCAACATCACTGAATGAGTTTGGGGTTATTTGGATGGTGAGAAGCAAAACCAACTTCTAAGACTGAACTTTAGAGGTTGTGTCTCTCTGAGAAACTGAAAGTGAGTCTCCTGGAAAAAAAAGAAGCAGATACAAACAAAAAATGGACTGTAGATGCTGAAAATTGTGGGTCTATATTTAGTTGTTGAGGTTTTTTGTGTTGGAAATGATCTCTGACTTTTGCACAGCCTTGATTTTTAAATTCTCTTTAATGTCATAGTATATATAAATACACACTCCTACAGACCACTCCAGTTCCAACCTTCTTCTTCTTCTCAGATGTTTGCCTGTCATATAAGAATCTATCTGATCCATGGAGGAACGTTGGGTTTAACCGCACCTCTTTCTCTGCCTGGCCAATGAATGACCTAAACTTACGTGAAGGGTGGTACCGCTTCACTGGCATCGGTGGAGACCGAATGGTCCACTACTGCTTAGAGGACAGTGAAAGTGATGACAATAATACAGTTGGGCCTAATGAAAGTTCTGCAGACGTGTCCAAATACACATGTGACAATGTCACTGGCTGCACATGGAGTCTAGACTGTGGTGGAGGACTCATCCTCTACTACCTCGTTCCATTCAGTGGAGTTTACATAACATGTGAGTAGAATTCAGTCCATCATATAGTTTTCTTACACGGGTAGTGCTAAGAATTGTCTTTGTGTGTGTGTGTGTACCAGGTTTGTGCCACATTGTGGGGACCAACTTGGTCAAATATTCATGTTTTGGAGGCCTTCCGTCCTTGTGGGCATCACAACTGTAAAATTTGGATTAGGCCTAGAGTTAAGGTTAGGGTTAGGGTGAGAATAGGTTTAGGGTTAAGGTTAGGATTAGGGTAAAATAAGGGTAAATGTTAAGGTTAGGATTAGGGTAAAATTAGGGTGAGTGTTAGGGTTAGGGTGAGATTAAGGTAAGGGTTAAAGTTAGAGTGAGATTAAGGTAAGGGTTAAGATTAGGGTGAGATTAAGGTTAGGGTTCGGGTAAGATTATGGTTAGAGTGAGGGTTAGGGTGAGATTAAGGTTAGAGTTAAGGTTAGGGTGTGATTATGGTTAGAGTTAGGGTTAGGGTGAGATTAAGGTTAGAGTTAAGGTTAGGGTGAGATAAAGGTTAGAGTTAGGGTTAGGGTGACATTAAGGTTAGAGTTAAGGTTAGGGTGAGATTATGGTTAGAGTTAGGGTTAGGGTGAGATTAAGGTTAGAGTTAAGGTTAGGGTGAGATTTAGGGTTAGAGTTAGGGTTCGGGTGAGATTTAGGGTTAGAGTTAGGGTTCGGGTGAGATTATGTTTAGAGTTAGGGTTAGGGTGAGATTTAGGGTTAGAGTTAGGGTTCGGGTGAGATTATGTTTAGAGTTAGGGTTAGGGTGAGATTTAGGGTTAGAGTTAGGGTTCGGGTGAGATTAAGGGTTACAGTTAGGGTTCGGGTGAGATTATGTTTAGAGTTAGGGTTAGGGTGAGATTTAGGGTTAGAGTTAGGGTTAGGGTGAGATCAAGGTTAGAGTTAGGGTTTGGGTGAGATTATGTTTAGAGTTAGGGTTAGGGTGAGATTTAGGCTTTAAGGTTTAGGGCTAAGGGTTAGGGTAAGGTTAGGGTTAGGTAAGGTTAGGGTGAGATAAAGGTTAGAGTTAGGGTTCGGGTGAGATTATGTTTAGAGTTAGGGTTAGGGTGAGATTTAGGGTTAGAGTTAGGGTTAGGGTGAGATCAAGTTTAGAGTTAAGGTTAGGGTGAGATAAAGGTTAGAGTTAGGGTTCGGGTGAGATTATGCTTAGAGTTAGGGTTAGGGTGAGATTAAGGTTAGAGTTAGGGTTAGGGTGAGATTATGGTTAGAGTTAGGGTGAGATTAAGGTTAGAGTTAAGGTTAGGGTGAGATTAAGGTTAGAGTTAGGGTTCGGGTGAGATTTAAGGTTAGAGTTAGGGTTCGGGTGAGATTTAGGGTTAGAGTTAGGGTTCGGGTGAGATTATGGTTAGAGTTAGGGTTAGGGTGAGATTATGGTTAGAGTTAGGGTTCGGGTGAGATTATGGTTAGAGTTAGGGTTAGAGTGAGATTAAGGTTAGAGTTAGGGTTCGGGTGAGATCAAGGTTAGAGTTAAGGTTAGGGTGAGATTACGGTTAGAGTTAGGGTTCGGGTGAGATTATGCTTAGAGTTAGGGTTAGGTTGAGATTAAGGTTAGAGTTAGGGTTAGGGTGAGATTTAGGGTTAGAGTTAGGGTTCGGGTGAGATAATGGTTAGAGTTAGGGTTAAGGTGAGATTAAGGTTAGAGTTAAGGTTAGGGTGAGATTATGGTTAGAGTTAAGGTTATGATTAGGATAAAATTAAGGTTAGGGTTAAGGTTAGGATAAGTTTAGGGTTAGCGTAAGATTAGAGTTATTAGAGAGGGTTAAAGTTAGTGTGAGATTAAGGTTATGGTTAAGGTGACAGTGAGATTAAGGTTAAAGTTAGGGTGAGATTAAGGTTAGAGTTAAGGTTAGTGTGAGCCATGGCCCCTCTTGCTGTGAGGTAGCAGTGCTACTCGTGGGGAAACCTCCTATGTGTTTTTTTTTTGCATCAAAAACGTTTTAACATGATAATTTCCAACACCTGTTTATTCCTTAAACCAGTGCTTGACCCAAAGTACCCTCTGTTTATAAGTCTTAAGCAGATCATTTTCAGGCCTTTCCTGAGCTGAACTGGAACTTTTTGAGCAGATCCATAGAAACATGTGCAGCAGCCTGCACCTAACTAGACTGTACTGTTAATGTCACTGTGCATTTAGAACTGACAGATGTAAATGGCCTCTATTCAATGGAACAGTTCTGAACTGACAAGGTGAACTTATGGAAATGTGTTGGGTTTTGTGACAGCACACAATGAATTCCCAGGAAACTGATTTTGCAAACTGGTTTCCATATTTAAACTGACCAAAGGGACTCAGGCAAGAATGGTACATTTCAACCTTTAACAACACATTTATACTCATATGTTTACATACGCTGGCAGAATTGTTTGTACTGTTCTTTGTTCTCAATGGTGTGTTTTGTCCCTTTGGCATCAGGGATGGCCTGCAGGCTTTGTGATAGTTATGGATGAGGTCCCTGATTTTGTCAGGAGGTAAATTCGCCCCTTCTTTCTGGTCTCCAGGACGCTTAAATTCTTGGGTTGTCTTGTCTAAACTGCATGTCTCCTCATAACCTCCTGGAGATAGTCTTCACTTTTTCTCTGCCACTGAAGAGTTGACCTGGCCGTGTGTTTCGCTTCATGGGACATACTGGAAAGTACATCTCATGAGTTGCATTTTTTGTCATAGGCCTTGTTTACATTTACAACATTTAACTGATGCTCTTATCCAGAGTAACTTGTGTTGCTGTCCACTCAGAGTATGTGTCCAAGGTAGCAAAGATAGGTTCTAACCAGCTTCAACACCACCAGAACAAGAGTCAGTGCTGATACCTAGAGGGCAAAATAAAGAGTTGAGTGCAGTTCAGTGCCATGCGATGCATTTCAATAAGTAGTTATGTGGCTCACAAAGAGACGTCGGTCTAATTCTTTGTTTGAAGACCACAAGAGAGTCAGACAGCCAATGGAAGGCTCCAGGACAGAGAAGAGTTTTGCTGCTTGTCATTCATGAATCGTGAAGAACGGCGGGTCGAGTCGAGATGTATTTGAAGCTCGGAGGGCTTGAGGTACAGATCCACTCTTATCCATAGCCATAAGGAGCTGGTCTAATCTTGGCTTTGAAACCAGCATTGAGCCTTAAGGAACACCGGTGGAGAGCCTGCAAGGAGCAGATCCTATCCAGGAATCAAACCACTTCCACGCAGAGCCAGAGATTTGATGGTTAGTGACGACAGGCAGATCTTGTGGTTAACATTTAACCATGTGAAATGCTGCTCTTCAAAGGTATCATTCATAGCTGTGACCAGTCAAATTTTTGTCTTCTCAGTCCAAACTGTTCTGCTCCAGGGGTTTTCAGGTGTGTCTAGTTGCTATTCACCACATTGTAAATGGGCTGCTTTGTGGCACTGGCATTGTAACAGCTTTTTTCAGGCAAACTCTACCGTGCATTCCATTTCTGTTCAAGGTCATTTCTGTTTACCAGTTTTTTTTCCAGGAAGTCTATATTTTAGCTGAAGTTGCTTGTGCATCCCAACCAATTTTCCTGTCAGTTGAAGCTGAAATCTTTGATGGTCTATCTCACAGTGTCCTGGTTTCACGAGAACCCTTCATTGTTTAAGTTTGAACACTACTGACTAGCATTTTCAAATCTTGCCATATACTTTTTCATATCACTGTCCTGATTTATAAAGCTTTAAACCTTTTCTTAAAAGGGTCATTTGACACTTCTTTTGATTTCCCCATGGCTTTGTATACCATACAGCGCAGCCCTGGATTCTTTCAGAAGCTAAGAAGCGTGTGGAAACTGACCACTAACAGACAATGTAAACCTGTGTGTCAATACGAGTGTCAACAAGTGTGTCAACATGATTTCAGCCTTGATTATAATGTTAAAAGGGCAATTATGTGATTAATGGCTTCATCTGACCACTATTCCTAAATCTATATTATCCAAACAATGTCCAATATTTCACCAATCCTGCCAGGTTATGTGAACTTATGAGTAGAACTGTATATATTAACTACATGACCTTTTTATTTCAAAATGGAAGCAGCAGTTCGGTTTTGTCTTACATGGGTTATTTTAATAACTTGTGAAAATCTTTTTTTACAGGTTAAAAAAAGTTCAATCCAGAAGTTGTTTCTTTCCTCCACAGGTCACTCCTCCTGCAGTGCAGCTTCATGTGGACTGAATGTTTACTGTAATGATGGCAGCTGTGTGTGCGACTCTGGACTTTCTACACCCGTTGGCTTCCTGACCTCAGGAGATTCCTATACATGCTCAGGTAGTGGTTTGTGGGTCTTGAGTTGAATCAATGAATCTTAAAGTAAATAATCAATATTGTACATACATGTGAAATATGTATTATGAGGTTTCAGTTTCATAATTACTGTCTGTTTTTGTTACAGATCACTATCAAATGCTGGGTGAAGAATGCAAGGTATGCACAAAGTACTGCTAAGTCTACTTCTAAATGGAATAAAATATTGCATGAAAAAAATAGTTATTAAGATGGCCCCCAATGGAGGAAAACAGAACTGCTCATGAAGGTTACATGCTTGGTTACATACATGCTTGTATTTACCTTGAAACAGGGATGGCATTATAGGCAAGCCATCAATCTAACTTCTATAATCAGTTCCCTCTCAAATGTACCAGAACCTCAGACCCAGCAGTCTATCGGCATAAAACTGATGTAACGTTTTGACATTCCTAAAAATGTTGATGTCAAGACGGGGTCTCACCAGTATCCACAGGGACTAAGTTGTATAAACAGCAATATCATTTATAAGGGTATAAATATAACTATAGAAATATTGTGTTGTGGAACACATCATCCAATGAAAAACAAATTAGTAACTTTATAGAAGACCTTCCTTAATTTTGGTGTAAGTCAATGGAACCAGAATTTTAGGAATTTCTATTGGCAAATTCATCATTAAAATTTCAGAGGATATAAAAAGCAGCTGTCGTGTTCAAATGATGTAGAAAAATAAAAATGGACAAAAATGGATGTTATTCTTTGGACAGCGATGATATATATTTTAGAGTTATTGAGATAATTGAGATGGCAGTTGGCTAAAATGATGATCGTGTGGTTATTTCTGATATTATCTGTGTAGTTTGTTTTGAGTAGGTGCTGATACGAGCTTGATGTTTTGAGGGGAAGCTGTATGTTTTACAGAATGCTGTATTCTGGTTTATTGTGGCCCATCTATTGTGCTTAGATGACTCTAAAACCTGTAGTAGTAGACATGAAAACACAGAATCAAACGGCACAATCCTTTTTTGGAACCAGTAAAGGGAGGTTATTAAAGAATAAACAGTGTCAGTTGCAAACTGACTAACTTTTTGTTGTAACATTACAGGCATCAAGTTTGGAATGCTCATATATTTCCATATACTATATACTGTAACTTCTTTGAAACACTACTAGCCCTCATTACAGAATCCCTCAACTACCCCTCAACTACTGTTGGCAATGCCAGTAACACGTGTAAGCTTTCCTTTCTAGGATAACTGCTCAGTGGAGTGTGCAGAGGACCTTCTAAGACAGGTTCAAAGCATCCCGGCTCAAGTGATGTCAGAGAATGTAAGGAACACTTGACCTATGGCCTGAATGTTTGCTGAACATGTGTAGTGACTTTTGGTTGGCTGCTTTGCTAGGTAGTAGTGTAGTAATGTCTCTTGTGGTTGGCTAGGTGGTAGCTGAGTACTTGAATGAGGAAATGAGTTGCATAAAGGCTTTTGAGGATGCTACTACTGATGAAGACGGCTTTATGTGGTTGGGAAACTCCGTATTGAAAGCCACTGAGAAGCTGGTGTCTGGACTGGTGATGAAGACAGATACTTACTATTCCACCAGGGTCTCTCTTCAAACATTAGGTAATACATTCACAATATACATATGTAACATTAAAACCATCTTATTATATCTACACACACTGAGCATATAGGAGCTACATTGTCAGACTGTAGTTCATCTGATTCTCTGTATACTTTATTACCCTGTTTTTTAATGATCAGGACCCCCACAGGACCACCACAGAGTAGGTAGTATTAGGGAGGTAGAACATTCTCAGCACTGCAGTGTCACTGACATGGTGGTGGTATGTTAGTGTGCATCGCGCCGGTATGACTAGATCAGACATACGTGTTTTATCAAATTAATGAAGGCCAGAACTAGAAGGTTTATAGTAGCCCCTCCGTCGCTGCAGTATTTCTGTATGATGATATGATACATCTCTCGTATACGCACCTGCTCTGCAGATCTTCCTTCTAATTTGTTTAGTGTAAATAAAGCTCCGTCCAAATTTAGGTGCACGGCCACACACCTCGACTGTATGTCACCTGGGCTCAGCACGGTGCTGTGGTTACATCATGTTTGGTGTGCAGACCCTCACACCACTTAAAATTTTACAGTACAGTCGTGGCCAGAGGTTTTGAAAATGGCAGAAATTTTGGTTTTAAGCAAAGACTTCAAATTTACAGTGTTGACCCTTTTCTCTAAGACTTCTGCAATTCGCCTCTGCATGCTGGATATCAGCTTCTGGGCAAAATCCTGAATGATGGCAACCCATTAATTCTTGCCTAATCAGTGCTTGGAGTTGATCACACTTTCTGGGTTTGTCCACACTGTTTTTGAGGATTAACCACAGGTTCTCAATGGGATTGAGATCTGGGGAGTTTCCTGGCCATGGACCCAAAATATCAATGTTTTGTGCATCAAGCCACTTGGTTATCACTTCTACCTTGTGACATGGTATTCAATTATGCTGAAAAAAAGCATTGCTCATCTCCAAATTGCTCCTGGATCATTGGGAGAAGTTGCTCTTGGAGGATGTTTTGATACCATTCCTTATTCATGGCAGTGTTCTTCTGAGCAAACCCACTCCACTGGACGTGAAGCAACCTCACACATGAATAGTCTAAGGGTGTTTCACTGTTGGCATGACACAGGACTCAGGATGGTAGTCCTCACCTTTTCTTCTCCGGACAGCTATTTTTCCAGATGTCCCAAGGGGGCTTTATCTGAGAAAATAATTTTACCCCAGTGCTCTGCAGTCCAATCATTATCCTTCCTGCAGAACATCAGTCTGTCCTTGATCTTTTGTCAACTGGCTTCTTTGCTGCCCTTCTTGACATCAAGCCATCCTTCAAAAGCCTTTGTTTCACTGTGCATTCAGATGCACTCATATCTGCCCTCTGCCATTCCTGAGCAAGCTCTGCACTGGTGGTGACCCAGTTTTGTAGCTGCATCCTCATTGCTTGACTTTCTTGGGCACATTGAAGCTTTCTTCACTGCAGTTGAACCACTCTCATTGAACTTCTCGATGGTATCAATGAATAAATGCCTGGTTGGGATGCTATCTTACACGCAGCAATGTCCTCGCCTGCGAAACCTTTTTGATGCAACGCAATGATGACTGCACGTGTTTCCTTGGAGGTAACTATGGTTAACAAAAGAAAACTTTTAAGCACCACTACCCTTTTAAAGCAACCAGTCTGCTCTTCTAATCAGCATGACAGAGTGATATCAACTGTCTAGAAGGCAGAAGTAGTCTATTATATCATTTGTCGTAGCTTTCTTTTTCATAATAGATTTTTATTGAGGAAAGTTGTCACAATAATTATTGTTATTGATTTATCGTCCAGTCCTAATCAAAACTATTAAACTGCATCTCTTATCTTACTTTTGGTTTCTACCTACCAGAGGTTCAAGTTTTTGTGGTGGGACAGAAAGCATCCCTGAGAAGAAACCCTTTACTCAGCACAAGCAACGCTTATTTGTATATCGGCCTCACTGGAATTTCCAGGAACCAAGGTACCGCTGAACTGCTGCTGGACTTTGCATCTTTTATTGGGTGTCTATTTTTAATAACATGCATGATCTGGCTGTTACAATTTTCTCTGATCTGTGGACAGAATGTACACTGTTAGCACCTAGACTGTAAGTGCATTAGTTATTAGTCACTTTTGTTCACAGCTATGTTTATTTTAGGAAGCGCTGCTGTGGCCCTGATCAGTTACACCAACTTTTCCAACATTCTGACGTCCAGATTCAACACAACTGTGTCCACTGTGGTGTCCGTTACTCTACTCAACAGCAACGTGCAGCTCAACAAACCCTTCACACTCATCCTGAAACACACCACAGTGAGTCAAGTACATCAGTCATTACAGCATGTGCGATGAGTTCTATAGAAGATTTCAGTGAATAGAGAACATGCCTTCCTTAAATTAGTCAAATACAACTGGCCTGATACCTAAAACATCATTAGGCTCTACATTTAAAATGAATGAATTAGACTAAATGTTGGCTGATTATTTCATCAACATATCCAGAGATGTAAGTTTATTCCCATATAAATAATTATACTAATTTTAACAGTAATAATAATACAATTATTAATAAGGGATGGATTATTGACTGGACCTCTGTAACCATTGCCCTTAAACAAGGCCTGAAATGTTCCATGTATTTAAGAAAATTCACATATATAAATATTAGCTAGTCATACAAACATTCTAATACATTTGGAAGTATTATCTGTTTATTATCACCTGGGCTCATGAGGTTGCTAACTGGACCCTAGAGGAGTCACAAGATGTGGAGTGGTGCGATGAGTTAGTACCAATGGCACAACTTGTTTTGGGCTGATGGTGGGGTTTATGTGTGGCTCAGACCCTATGAAGACCCTATAAAATGTGTGCAGAGGTCGCCAAATTTCTGCAGAGTCAACCGCTACAAACCTTCAAATTACATGTGGTAATTTGAGATCAGCTCAAGAACAGAGCGTAGAGAGCTTCATGGAATGAGCTTTCATTGCTGAGCAGCTGTATCCAAGTCTTTCATCACTAAGCACAATGTAAAGTGTCTGATGCAGTGGTGTAAAGCACGCCGCCACTGGACTCTAGAGCAGTGGAGACGTGTTCTCTGGAGTGACTAATCACGCTTCTTCATCTGGCAATCTAATGGATGAGTCTGGGTTTGGCAGTTGCCAAGACAACGGTACTTGTCTGACTGCATTGTACCGAGTGTAGAATTTGGTGGGGTTGCTTTTAAGAAGTTGGGCTCGGCCCCTCAGTTTCAGTAAAAGGAACTCTTAATGATTCAGCAGACCAAGAGATTTTGGATAATTTCATGCTCCCAACTTTGTGGTGACAGTTTGCGGACGGCCGCTTTCTGTTCCAACATGACTGCCTACCAGTGCACAAAGCAGCTCCATAAAGACATGAAGGAGCGAGTTTGGTGTGGAAGAACTTGACTGGCCTTACCTTAACCCTGACGTCCTGACCTCAACCTGATAGAACACCTTTGGGATGAATTAGAGTGGAGACTGCAAAGCAGGCCTTCTCGTCCAACATCAGTGTCCTAAACTGTGTGGAAAGCCTTATATATATATATTGATGGACAAAAAGCAAAAATCTAAAATTACTCAGAAAATTTGTCTACACCAATTTCCATTGAAAGATAAGAGATTACAGGGTCTGATGCTAGTGGCCCTGAATGCCACTGTGCAATCGACAAGCCACAGGTTTTTGGTAAATGCAGTTCCTGTGGCCATACAGGAAGGGGCCAACACAACTATCCCAGGGGGCCAGCATGCTGAAGATGATGGAAGGTAAGAGCAATCTCCAACATGAGCCTGACATTGCACTGGCAGAAGTTTGGCAAGAGCATCAGGGACAGCCAAATCGTGCTAACCCAGTTCCACACACTTAGGCTACAAAGTGGCTACTGGACTGAGCAACCATGACAGTCGTATTATACTGAGAACATATTAACAGCCAACAAATCATTGTACCACATGTAATCTGAACAATGCTGTTAAATATACTCCAACTGTTTCTATAATCTCTTCTTTATCTTGTTCTGGTCAGGTGGTCGAGCCCGCTCATAGTGCATCCTTCTGTGTGACCTGGGAAGACAATAAATGGGTGAAAGGCAGTTGCAACACCATTTGGACCAGTGACAGCTACACCGTTTGCTCCTGTCATCAACCAGCAACCTTTACTGTTGTCAATGAGCAGTTCACTAACGGTATGCGTCTCCAGCAGGTGTAAGGAGAGTTATAGGGACGGTCAAGTTATTGGGCCTTTTTCAAGGGCATGGGCGGAGCCAAAGCAGGGGCCAGGAGGGCAATGAAATCTGATTGGACCCCCCAGGTGCCACCCCAGATGACTGACATGTAACGGCACCGCACGTCTTGTTGAAAAGATCTTGTTGTGTTTTGTAAACGGTAATAACTGTTAACTGCTAGGTCCCTCCTGTGCAGTAGTTGGCGCTATTTATCACAAAGAGTTGTAATCCACCACACTGTCTATATAAATCCACCATTATAAAGCGAAGGAGGAGAAGAGAGTCAACCGCTCGGGAGAGATATCACAGCAGGGAGAAGAACAGCAGCCTACTCGGTGATGGATGGTGAAATAGTCAGAGTGATTGTTTAAAGTCACTCTTATGTTCAGAGAGGAGATCGTTTCTTGTAGTTGAACTTTGCTGATGTCACAGTGTGATATGTCAGTTCACCCACGAGTATTAAGATAACGTAAACATGACGTTACATCTAATTTCGCCTACAGATGACTATCGGCTTCCAGCGCAACTTCACGTTAACGTTTCACTCTGGGTGTTTGAACTGGGCAGAATGTGTTGAGCTTCGACTCTGTGGTGGTCTTTCTTTCTCTGTTTCTCTAATGATTGTAGAGGAATGCTGTTGGCTACGTTAGCTGATTCATGCACTGCTGGCTGAAATGAAATGTAACGTGAAGGTTGTGTCTAACGTGTCAACTAGCTGAAAAGTTTAAATATTAAACTTCCATCTACAGTGGTCCCCGACTTCAGTTTGTGTGAGACAGTATGAGTGATGAGTAGAGTAAGTTACTGAGCAGTAGGTAGCTTGGCACTTAGTCAGACAGAAGTCTTAGTCTTGGTGCTTGCTTGATTAAGCTCTACACTATGTTCATGTCAAAATGGCATCATTAATATTTTTTTTTAAACAGACAGATTGTGTGGATATTTGCATGTGTCTGGGTTTTTACGTTTACATATTGTACAAATTTAATACACAGATCGTATGTCCTGTGTGCTTAAGATGTACTTTATGAAAACAGTATAACATTTACAGATGTTAATTGCAATTGATTGTGTTTCTGCATACTCATTGTCGTAGTCTGTGGACCCCCTAAAATAGCTTTGGCCACCCTCTGGCCACCTCAAGGATAAAAGTCTAGCTCCACCACTGTCCAAGGTCTCCACAATTTTGAGTGTTTCACTGCCCCCTAGTGTGTGTGTATGGTGGGTGCTAAGTTTATAGCGGGTGGTTGTACTGATCAGTAAATTACTGATAATAATCAATTTTATAATCAGCTTTATTGTCTTACCAGATGTTTCACCACTTAGAAGCAATTGTAAGGTATGTATGAAGCAGTGCATTGACTTAGATAACTTCTGTTATATGACAGTATTTTTTTTGTGCACAAATTGATAGGTTGTGAAGTGTTCTGCTGGAATTTTAACAACAATATACCCATATTATATCCATACTGTAAGAATATTATATCTTTACACATACTACACATACTATATCATACTATATCCATATTATATTCATATTGTAGCAATATTATATCCATATTATATCTTTACACATACTATATCATACTATATCTATGTTGTATTCATACTGTAAGAATATTATATCCATATTATATCTTTACACATACTATATCATATATCCATGTTATATTCATACTGTAGCAATGTTATATCCATATTATATCTTTAGACATACTATATTATACTATATCCATATTATATTCATACTGTAGCAATATTATATCCATATTATATCTTTACACGTACTATATCATACTATATCTATGTTGTATTCATACTGTAAGAATATTATATCCATATTATATCTTTACACATACTATATCATATATCCATGTTATATTCATACTGTAGCAATATTATATCCATATTATATCTTTAGACATACTATATCATACTATATCCATGTTATATTCATACTGTAGCAATATTATATCCATATTATATCTTTACACATACTATATCACATATCCATGTTATATTCATACTGTAAGAATATTATATCCATATTATATCTTTACACGTACTATATCATACTATATCCATATTATATTTATACTGTAGCAATATTATATCCATATTATATCTTTACACATACTATATCATATATCCATGTTATATTCATACTGTAAGAATATTATATCCATAATATATGTTTACACGTACTATATCATACTATATCTATATTATATTCATACCGTAGCAATATTATATCTATATTATATCTTTACACGTACTATATCATACTATATCCATATTGTATTTATACTGTAGCAATATTATATCCATATTATATCTTTACACGTACTATATCATACTATATCCATATTATATTTATACTGTAGCAATATTATATCCATATTATATCTTTACACGTACTATATCATACTATATCCATGTTATATTCATTCTGTAGCAATATTATATCCATATTACATCTTTAGACGTATTATATCATACTATATCTATATTATATTCATACTGTAGCAATATTATATCCATATTATATCTTTACATGTACTTTATCATACTATATCCATGTTATATTCATACTGTAGCAATATTATATCCATATTACATCTTTAGACGTACTATATCATACTATATCCATGTTATATTCATACTGTAAGAATATTATATCCATATTATATCTTTACACGTACTATATGATATTATATCCATGTTATATTCATACTGTAAGAATATTATATCCATATTATATCTTTACACATACTATATCATACTTTATCTATGTTATATTCATACTGTAAGAATATTATATCCATATTATATCTTTACACGTACTATATGATACTATATCCATGTTATATTCATACTGTAAGAATATTATATCCATATTATATCTTTACACATACTATATCATACTTTATCTATGTTATATTCATACTGTAGCAATATTATATCCATATTATATCTTTACACGTACTATATCATACTATATCCATATTATATTCATACTGTAGCAATATTATATCCATATTATATCTTTAGACGTACTATATCATATATCCATATTATACCCATATATAACCATGTTATATAAATACTATACCCATATAATTTATCTTATACAAATATTATACCCATGTCATACCCATATTACACCCATATCATGCCCATGTTATTCTGCTAACCTACCCTTTAGCTAAATAAACTGCTAATATTAGAAGTATTCAAAATAATATTCCAAGCTTTGCTGCAGTTATTTATTGGCTAAATAATGGTGCATCTGAAATGTACAATAATGCTGCTTACCTTTTAATTTGCTTTTAATTTTTTTTAAATCTTTTTCCTTTTCAGGTGAATTGCTCTGTAGACTGTGCTCTGGCCCTCCAGAACCAGATTCTGAGCAGCTCAGCTGAAGTGATACCAGAGAAAGTAAGAACACTTGACTGATACCTGTTTACTGAATATGTGTACCTGTGATGAAAGACTTGGCTTTGTACATGTATGAGCTGATATAAACCCCTCTTTTGATTGATTAGGTCGTGAAAGAGTATTTGAAGAGGGAATTTGATTGTATGAGGGCTTTTAAGAACGCTACTACTGATCAGCGGGTGTCGTACTGGAACTCTGTACTAAAAGCTACTGAGAAACTGGTGACTGCACTGGTGATGAACACAGACACCAACTACTCCACCAACATCTCTCTTAAAGCATTAGGTAAACAGATTCACCAACATGTACATGTAATAGGTTGGAGGTTATACTCACTCAGAACTTATTTAGACTAATAGATTGGCATTTTATTTGAAATTGCAGATGTGATCACATTCTTTTCATGGTTGGCGATACGTTTACAATAACAGTGAAAACTGAGTCAGTGGTTTCTGTGTTTTAGAGGTTCAGGTTTTTGAGGTTGGCCCAAAAGCCTCACTAACAGTAAACCCCCAGCTTAACACGAGGAAAGCTTCTTTGGATATTGACCTCATTGGGATTGCAAAAAACAACAATGGTATGGTAGGACTTTTGTTCGCTTTAATATATTTTATTTGGTTTGTAATAACATGTGATCTAACTTTTCAACATTGATATTTTGTCCTTCTCCATTGATAGAATGTCCACTGTAGCCTTTTCTTAAGTTTATTTTCAGTAATTTCTCTTCCAGTGTTTAACATTGCATTAGTCACAGTAGGAGTTCTTACTGAAAGCTAAAGTTGGAGGAACATGTAAACATTAAAATGTATTTATATATTTATCTATTTAATATTTCAGGAAGTGCCGCTGTGGCCGTGATGAACTACATCAAGTTATCAAATGACGTGAAACCCAGTTCCAGCACAATGACGTCCACTGCAGTGTCAGTTACTCTACTCAACACCCCCAACACGCATCTCAGCCAACCATTCAACATCACCCTCAAACACACAGCAGTGAGTCATTTGTATCAGCGCTTGAATTATATACTTTGTAGTAATTAGATTGAAATCATCACTGAAACTCACTCCAATGGATTTTCTGATCTATATAAAAAATATGGAGACGTTAAAGATCCAAATGTAAGTGGACTGATATATTTCTGGGTTCAGTACAGTCCTAGTTAAAAGACATACTAACTGTTTGTTCTATATCTTGCTGTGGTCAGGTGGTCGACTCCGCTCATAGTCTATCTTTCTGTGTGACCTGGGAAGACAGTAAATGGGTCGAAGGAAGTTGCAGCGTCATTCAGACCAATGACAGCTACACAGTCTGCTCCTGTCATCAACCAGCAATGCTCGCAGTTGTCAGTGAATGGTTTGCTCATGGTACGAGTCTCCAACAAGTGTAGGCAGGGTTATAGTGAAGGTTATATTCTGATGATAGTCCCAAACTGTTTGCAGTTATGTTGTACCAAAATATCAGTGGTGTACATTTACTTTCCAATGCCTAGTTTAATGCAGGTGTTTGTACTAAACAGAGACTAAAGACTAAAGTTTAACCTTCCTCAGTTAGTTTGTTGTTATAAATTACTGACAATACTCCATTATTGTTTGTATGTGTCTAGTTAGTGTTGTGTTAAGGAAAAATACTTTTGTGTAGAGGAATTAAATATTATTGCATTATTGTCTTTCCAGATTTTTCACCACTTAGAAACAATTGTAAGGTATGTATGAAGCAGTTTAAATGGCTTAGGTAACTTCCATTATATGACGGTTAGTTCTGGTAGGCTGAAAAGTGTTCGGCTGGTATTTATCAACTTGAAACAATGTGTTTTACATTATCATTACCCATATTGTACCTGTATCACAGCCATATCATACCAATATCATTCCTATTTAACAACCATATCATATCCATTTCATACTCATATAACACCCACATAATACCCATATTATACCCATATTATACCCATATTACCCCATATTATACCCAAATTACCCCGTATTATACAAATATTATACCCATATTGCACCCATAGTACACCCATATCATACCCATATTGCACCCATAGTACACCCATATCATACCCATATCATACCTGTTTAATACCCATATTACACCCACATCATACCCATATTACACCCATATTATACCCATATTACACCCATATTATACCCATGTTACTGACATTATGACTGGCTATTTTATTTCACTGCATTGAAAGTTTAAAATCTCTTTTCTTTTTAGCTGAATTGCTCTGTAGACTGTGCTCTGGCCCTCCAGAACCAAATTCTGAGCAGCTCAGCTGAAGTGATACCAGAGAAAGTAGGAACACTTGACTGATACCTGTTTACTGAATATGTGTACCTGTGATGAAAGACTTGGCTTTGTACATGTATGAGCTGATATAAACCCCTCTTTTGATTGATTAGGTCGTTAAAGAGTATTTGAAGAGGGAATTTGATTGTATGAGGGCTTTCAAGAACGCTACTACTGATCAGCGGGTGTCGTACTGGAACTCTGTACTAAAAGCTACTGAGAAACTGGTGACTGCACTGGTGATGAACACAGACACCAACTACTTCACCAACATCTCTCTTAAAGCATTAGGTAAACAGATTCACCAACATGTACATGTAATAGGTTGGAGGTTATACTCACTCAGAACTTATTTAGACTAATAGATTGGCATTTTATTTGAAATTGCAGATGTGATCACATTCTTTTCATGGTTGGCAATACGTTTACAATAACAGTGAAAACTGAGTCAGTTTGGTTTCTGTGTTTTAGAGGTTCAGGTTTTTGAGGTTGGTCCAAATGCCTCACTGACAGTAAACCCTCAGCTTAACACGAGGAAAGCTTCTTTGGATATTGACCTCATTGGGATTGCAAACAACAACAACGGTATGGTAGGACTTTTGTTCGCTTTAATATATTTTATTTGGTTTGTAATAACATGTGATCTAACTTTTCAACATGGATATTTTGTCCTTCTCCATTGATAGAATGTCCACTGTTGCTGAAAAACCTTTTCTTAAGTTTATTTTCAGTAATTTCTCTTCCAGTGTTTAACATTGCATTAGTCACAGTAGGAGTTCTTACTGAAAGCTAAAGTTTGAGTAACATGTAAACATTAAAATGTATTTATATATTTATCTATTTAATATTTCAGGAAGTGCCGCTGTGGCCGTGATGAACTACATCAAGTTATCAAATGACGTGAAACCCAGTTTCAGCACAATGACGTCCACTGCAGTGTCAGTTACTCTACTCAACACCCCCAACACGCATCTCAGCCAACCATTCAACATCACCCTCAAACACACAGCAGTGAGTCATTTGTATCAGCGCTTGAATTATATACTTTGTAGTAATTTGGTTGAAATCATCACTGAAACTCACTCCAATGGATTTTCTGATCTATATAAAAAATATGGAGACGTTAAAGATCCAAATGTAAGTGGACTGATATATTTCTGGGTTCAGTACAGTCCTAGTTAAAAGACATACTAACTGTTTGTTCTATATCTTGCTGTGGTCAGGTGGTCGACTCCGCTCATAGTCTATCTTTCTGTGTGACCTGGGAAGAGAGTAAATGGGTGGAAGGCAGTTGCAGCGTCATTCAGACCAATGACAGCTACACAGTCTGCTCCTGTCATCAACCAGCAATGCTCGCAGTTGTCAGTGAATGGTTTGCTCATGGTACGAGTCTAGAACAAGTGTAGGCAGGGTTATAGTGAAGGTTATATTCTGATGATAGTCCCAAACTGTTTGCAGTTATGTTGTACCAAAATATCAGTGGTGTACATTTACTTTCCAATGCCTAGTTTAATGCAGGTGTTTGTACTAAACAGAGACTAAAGACTAAAGTTTAACCTTCCTCGGTTAGTTTGTTGATATAAATTACTGACAATACTCATTATTGTCTTTCCAGATTTTTCACCACTTAGAAACAATTGTAAGGTATGTATGAAGCAGTTTAAATGGCTTAGGTAACTTCCATTATATGACGGTTAGTTCTGGTAGGCTGAAAAGTGTTCTGCCAGTATTTATCAACTCATAACAATGTGTTTTAAATTATCATTACCCATATTGTACCTGTATCACAGCCATATCATACCAATATCATTCCTATTTAACAACCATATCATATCCATTTCATACTCATATAACACCCACATAATACCCATATTATACCCATATTATACCCATATTACCCCATATTATACCCAAATTACCCCATATTATACAAATATTATACCCATATTGCACCCATACTACACCCATATCATACCCATATTGCACCCATAGTACACCCATATCATACCCATATTACTCCCATATTATACCCATATCACACCCATATCATACCTGTTTAATACCCATATTACACCCACATCATACCCATATTACATCTATATTATACCCATATTATTCCCATATCATATCCATATTATACCCATATTACACCCCTATTACATCAATATTATACCTATATCATATTCATATTATACCCATATTACACCTACATTATACCTGTATCATATCTTTATTACACCCACATCATACCCATATTACACCCATATTATACCCATATTATACCCACATCATACCCATATTACACCCATATTACACCCATATTATACCCATATTACATCAATATTATACCTATATCATATTCATATTATACACATATTACATCCATATTAAACCCACATTACACCCACATCATACCCATATTATACCCATATTATACCCATATTACACCCATATTATACCCATATTATACCCATATTACACCCATATTATACCCATATTACATCAATATTATACCTATATCATATTCATATTATACACATATTATACTCATATTACACCCATATTACATCCACATTACACCCACATCATACCCATATTACACCCACATTATACCCATATTATACACATATTATACTCGTATTACACCCATATTACACCCACATTACACCCACATCATACCCATATTACACCCATATTATACCCATATTACACCCATATTACACCCATATTTTACCCATATTTTACCCATATTACACCCATATCATACCCATATTATACCCATATTTTACCCATATTACACCCATATTATACCAATATTACATCAATATTATACCTATATCATATTCATATTATACACATATTATACTCATATTACACCCATATTACACCTATATCATACCCATATTATACCCATATTACCCCATATTATATCCATATCATGCCCATATTACACCTATATTATACCCGTATCATATCTTTATTATACCCACATCATATCTTTATTATACCCACATCATACCCATATTATACCCATATTACCCCATGTTATATCCGTATCATACCCATATTACACCTACATTATACATGTATCATATCTTTATTATACCCACATCATACCCATATTACACCAATATTATACCCATATTATACCCACATCATACCCATATTACACCCATATTACACCCATATTATACCCATATCTTATCTATATTATACCCACATCATACCTATATTACACCTATATTATACCCATATTATACCCATATTACATCAATATTATACCTATATCATAATGATATAATAAACATATTATAGTTAAAGAATTTATTTATTTACAATTTAACAAAGGTTTAGATGTTGAGTGTTACTGACATTATGACTGGCTATTTTATTTCACTGCATTGAAAGTTTAAAATCTCTTTTCTTTTTAGCTGAATTGCTCTGTAGACTGTGCTCTGGCCCTCCAGAACCAAATTCTGAGCAGCTCAGCTGAAGTGATACCAGAGAAAGTAGGAACACTTGACTGATACCTGTTTACTGAATATGTGAACCTGTGATGAAAGACTTGGCTTTGTACGTGTCTATGAGCTGATATAAACCTCTCTTTTGATTGATTAGGTCGTTAAAGAGTATTTGAAGAGGGAATTTGATTGTATGAAGGCTTTTAAGAACGCTACTACTGATCAGCGGGTGTCGTACTGGAACTCTGTACTGAACGCTACTGAGAAACTGGTGACTGGACTGGTGATGAACACAGACACCAACTACTCCACCAACATCTCGCTTAAAGCATTAGGTAATGTACATGTAATAGGTAAGAGGTTGTACGCACTACTGCTAGGCTTGTCTTAAATCTTTTGGGTTTTTGTTAAAGTTCTGCATTTTATTTGAAATTGCAGAAGTGAACACATTCTGACTAAGCCTGGGCAATAAAGTGATATAATCGAATATTGTTATTGGTGGACGAGTGTGCGGCTGTGTAAAAGGCAATATTCACAAAGGAACAGAGAATTAGGGAGGGGTAATTCATACCCAGCCAACATGGCCATGTGGGCCCCACATGGGTCTTACAATAGGCAACATATTTGGGGCTCACAAAACTGTATCCATCTATGTGGGCCACTACTAGGGTCAGGATAGGTTGCCTGTGAACTATAACCAAATGTATACCCCACCTAGGGCCCACATTTGTGATTAGGCCTCAGAGCTTTAACCCATTTGGGGCCAAATACAGCCTATTCAAAAGCCCAGTGTAAGCCCAGGTGAAGCTCTCTGCTACATGCTATAACCTAAATGACCATTATTACTCTAGATTAGCTTTAACTTGGAGAAAATGTTCTCCTGCTCTCCATCTATGGCTGTCGTTGTGATTAACAGGTAACAAATACACTGAAAAAAAATAACTTGCAGGATTTATAAATATACTTACCACTAAACATATCATATAAGTAAATGTTAACTATACCTAATATATAAGTTTTACTGATTTAAAATGATTAATTTTGTTTTTTTAGACAGTATTTTCATTGACATCAAAATATTAAGTAAATTTGTTATGAAGTAAAGAAGTAGATGTGACATTTTCAGTTACTTAGTTTCATTAAGTTATATTACTCACTATAATTGTGTAAATTGTGTAAAATTGTGTAATTTTCTTTTGGTAAATGTTACCAAATAAGTGTAATAACTTAAGTCTATGCATTATAGTGCCTGTCTGTTATACTGTCTGTTTTCAAAACTGCTTTGTAAAGCTGCTTTGACACAACATCGTTGTAAAAAGCGCTATATAAATAAACTTGACTTGACTTGACTTGATTAAGTATACTCTAAATGTTAAAGGTAATTATATACAGTGATGTACCCTATAACCGTATAAGGCATCAAGCAAATAAGACTTATTCCCCAACAAAACTGACAACACTGGACACTGAATTTCTGAATATCTTCCTGGACCATGTCCATTGTCAGTGACCCATAACGGCGTTGCATGTGGACGAAAGCCAAAAAATACATTTCAAAAATACCTGTGTATGTGTGGACAAGGCTTCAAACTACCAAAATGCTCACGGACCCCCATATTATCACAAATGTAAAAAAGAAAGACCATTACATTACATTACAACCGAGATAGACCAGCAGCTCCGTCACAGCCCCAATTGTCTCTAATCAAAAATGGCAGGAATCTTGTCTTATCCAAAGGTGCATGCACAGATTCAAACTTGATATACCATCCATCTATTATCTTCCGCTTTCACGGACACAACACACGCACACTCACAACTACGGGCAGTTTAGAGTGAGGATCCTAACATGCATGTGTTTAGACTGTGGGAGGAAACCGGAGTACCCGGAGGAACCCACTCAAACACGGAGAGACCATACACACTCCACACAGAACCACCCGGACCGGGAATCTAACCCAGATCATCTTACTGAGAGGAGACAGTGCTGACCACTACACCACCATACTAACCACTACACCACCGTACTAACCACTACACCACCATACTGACCACTACACCACCATACCAACCACTACACCACCATACTAACCACTACACCACCATACTGACCACTACACCACCGTACAAACCACTACACCACCGTACTGACCACTACACCACTGTACTAACCACTACACCACCATACTGACCACTACACCACCATACTAACCACTACACCACCGTACTAATCACTACACCACCGTACTAACCACTACACCACCATACTAACTACTACACCACCATACTAACCACTACACCACCGTACTAACCACTACACCACCTTACTAACCACTACACCACCATACTAACCACTACACCACCATACTAACCACTACACCACCGTACTGACCACTACACCACTGTACTAACCACTACACCACCATACTAACCACTACACCAACATACTAACCACTACACCACCATACTAACCACTACACCAACATACTAACCACTACACCACCGTACTAACCACTACACCACCGTACTGACCACTACACCACCATACTAACCACTACACCACCGTACTAACCACTACACCACCATACTAACCACTACACCACCGTACTAACCACTACACCACCGTACTAACCACTACACCACCGTACTAACCACTACACCACCGTACTGACCACTACACAAGACAATAGCAATAGTGATTTTTGGATATCGCCCAGGTCTTGTTATCACTCACCCTTTGCATCCTTTCCAAAACTAATTTATGATAGGAAATTAAAACTGGGCCTGACTGGTTTCTGTCTTTCAGAGATTCAGGTTTTTGTGGCTGGACCAAACGCTTCCTTACCAAAAAACACTTGGCTCAATATGAGCAGTGATAACTTGGATATCGACCTTATTGGGATTGCAAAGAACAACAATGGTAACAATACGTTGCTTATTTTTTCTGGCTGACTTCTTTAAAAACCTGTCTGGCTTTCCGACAGTGAAGCTTTACTGGCATTTTATTCTTCACCACTGACACAACATCCACTATTTTTAGATTCATGAAACTTACAATGTTATTTAGCTGCTCTTCCCAATATTACTAGGTCAAATAACTCTAGTTTTACTATATTCTCACTTATTCTTCGTTACTCAGCTGTTCATTTAGCTAATAAACTCTTTTTAAAATTTCAGGATCTGCTGCTGTGGGCTTCATAAGATACATCAACATCTCAAAGTTCCTAAAATCCGATTTCACAACTGTGTCCAATGTGGTGTCAGTCACATTACTCAACACCACCAACAGGCAGCTCCGCAAACGATTCAAACTCTACCTGAGCTACACGACAGTAAGTCAAAAAACTCAGTGATTCTAACATACTTCAGATTATATACAGTTTCATTTAAAGAAATAAAAGGTTTTTTTTATTTATGAATTAAACTGTTTAGTCCCCTGATATCTAGAGCATCATTAGCATTCAGTGTTCAGCGTGTTTAAGACTCAGCAGTAGAACAAGCATTGCCTTCATTATTCCAGCCATACTGAGGGATTCTTGAATCAACATTAAAAAGGGCCCTTTTAAAACCTGAAAATACACTATATAGCCTATAGTATGTGGACACCAATTGCTAACAGGTGTATAAAATTATGCCATAATATCTTCTCACACAGACACTAGAAATAGACTGGGTCAGGGTCAGATTGCATGGCTAATAGGGGCAGTCGTGAGCTGGATGTTGGGGAACCAATCTTATGGCCAGAAGGTTGCCAGTTCAAGCCCATGAACCAACATGACGAAGTGCCCTTGAGCAAGACATCTAACCCCCAACTTCTCCCGGGAGAAATTTGCCGTGATGGAACACCAGTGGCCTGCACAGAACACTGATTTCAAATTGTTCACCTTTAGGATGAACTGAAATGTCAAATTGCAAGCCAGGCCTTCAGACCATCAATGTTGGTAATTGGGAGTAATTGGCTTGAAAACAATGGCCATAGTTTGGGATTGGGATTTCCAATATGCTCATATAAGTGTGATGGTCACAAGCCCACATTGATTTGGCAATATAGCGTACCTTAAAGTGTATGTAAGATATCTAAATAGTTTTATTTAATAGCTCTTTTGCATGTTGCTTCTGCTAGGACACAGAAAAGAGTCTCTCCTGTATGTCCTGGAAAGAGACGGAATGGGTGGA
Source organism: Megaleporinus macrocephalus (assembly GCA_021613375.1). NCBI lineage: Eukaryota > Metazoa > Chordata > Actinopteri > Characiformes > Anostomidae > Megaleporinus > Megaleporinus macrocephalus. The sequence continues at coordinate 40,865,437 of CM038722.1, read as the reverse complement.
CAGCAATTGCCGTGTTTCTCAGATCAACAACAGCTCCGCTTTATGCTCCTGCAACTACCCAGCAACCTTTGCTATCATCAGTGTAGCGCCTACTAAAAGTACGATTCTATAAAATCCTGTATTATCCACAGCTTATTTTTGAATGTGTCATTATTTTAGACACACAACATAGTGGTGTCCTGTGTAAAAGGTGTTTCTGACTTTTTTATTAATTTAATTAACATTAATCCAACAGTGAAAAATTAACCATGTTAAACATTAATATAACATTGGAAAATTAACCATGTTAAACATTAATCCAACATTGAAAAATTAACCATTAACATTAATAATTAATTCAACATTGAAAAATAAAAGATTCTGAATATAAATCTATAACTGGAAAATAAAAGATGCTGAATATAAATCTATAACTGGAAAATAAAAGATGCTTAATATAAATCTATAACTGGAAAATAAAGGATGCTTAATATAAATCTATAACTGGAAAATAAAAGATGCTAAACATAAATGTGACACTGGAAAATAAAAGATGCTGAATATAAATCTACAACTGGAAAATAAAAGATGCTAAATATAAATCTATAACTGGAAAATAAAAGATGCTTAACATAAATCTATAACTGGAAAATAAAAGATGCTTAATATAAATCAATAACTGGAAAATAAAAGATGCTAAGTATAAATGTAACACTGGAAAATAAAAGATGCTGAATATAAATCTATAACTGGAAATTAAAAGATGCTTAATATAAATGTAACACTGGAAAATAAAAGATGCTGAATATAAATCAATAACTGGAAAATAAATGATGCTGAATATAAATCTATAACTGGAAAATAAATGATGCTTAACATAAATCAATAACTGGAAAATAAAAGATGCTGAATATAAATCTATAACTGGAAAATAAAAGATGCTGAATATAAATCTATAACTGGAAAATAAAAGATGCTGAATATAAATCTATAACTGGAAAATAAAGGATGCTTAATATAAATCTATAACTGGAAAATAAAAGATGCTGAATATAAATCTATAACTGGAAAATAAAAGATGCTGAATATAAATCAATAACTGGAAAATAAAAGATGCTGAATATAAATCTATAACTGGAAAATAAAAGATGCTGAACATAAATCTATAACTGGAAAATAAAAGATGCTGAATATAAATCTATAACTGGAAAATAAAAGATGCTAAATATAAATCTATAACTGGAAAATAAAAGATGCTTAACATAAATCTATAACTGGAAAATAAAAGATGCTGAATATAAATCTATAACTGGAAAATAAAAGATGCTGAATATAAATCTATAACTGGAAAATAAAAGATGCTTAATATAAATCTATAACTGGAAAATAAAGGATGCTTAATATAAATCTATAACTGGAAAATAAAAGATGCTAAACATAAATGTGACACTGGAAAATAAAAGATGCTGAATATAAATCTACAACTGGAAAATAAAAGATGCTGAACATAAATGTGACACTGGAAAATAAAAGATGCTTAATATAAATCTATGACTGGAAAATAAAAGATGCTTAATATAAATCAATAACTGGAAAATAAAAGATGCTAAGTATAAATGTAACACTGGAAAATAAAAGATGCTGAATATAAATCTATAACTGGAAATTAAAAGATGCTTAATATAAATGTAACACTGGAAAATAAAAGATGCTGAATATAAATCAATAACTGGAAAATAAATGATGCTGAATATAAATCTATAACTGGAAAATAAATGATGCTTAACATAAATCAATAACTGGAAAATAAAAGATGCTGAATATAAATCTATAACTGGAAAATAAAAGATGCTGAATATAAATCTATAACTGGAAAATAAAAGATGCTGAATATAAATCTATAACTGGAAAATAAAGGATGCTTAATATAAATCTATAACTGGAAAATAAAAGATGCTGAATATAAATCTATAACTGGAAAATAAAAGATGCTGAATATAAATCAATAACTGGAAAATAAAAGATGCTGAATATAAATCTATAACTGGAAAATAAAAGATGCTGAACATAAATCTATAACTGGAAAATAAAAGATGCTGAATATAAATCTATAACTGGAAAATAAAAGATGCTAAATATAAATCTATAACTGGAAAATAAAAGATGCTTAACATAAATCTATAACTGGAAAATAAAAGATGCTGAATATAAATCTATAACTGGAAAATAAAAGATGCTGAATATAAATCTATAACTGGAAAATAAAAGATGCTTAACATAAATCTATAACTGGAAAATAAAAGATGCTGAATATAAATCTATAACTGGAAAATAAAAAATGCTGAATATAAATATAATACTGGAAAAATAATCATGTTAAATATTAATCCAACAGAAAATGAACCATGTTGAACACTAAGGTCTGTTAAATCTCTATTAAATCAAAGACAAATTCAGTGTCTGAGATCCACATGGATTTAAAAACTCTAAACCTCTAATTTCCACAAACTGACTTCATTTTTTATGCTCTGCTAACTTACTTGAGTTTCCAGGTTCTTATTTGGGCCTGTTGACTACAGTGACCAAGTCAGTGGCTGTGGTGTTCCTGGCCCTCACTCTGTTGACCTTCGCTCTTTGTCGACACCAACCGAACATGAAAAACACAACTCAGGTCAACCTCTGCGTAAGCCTGATACTGACTCACATCCTCTTTCTGCTCAGAGGGAGATTCAGACAGAACATGAAAAACAGTCCGGTGAGGAACGCAGATCAACATTTCTTTCTGTTTTTCCTGTAACTGTAACTAAGTTCCACAGTGTCAGACTGCTGTCTGCTTTTTTTAGTCCTTTGTCCCATCACCTGTTCCGGTCCCAGTCCAGTCCCCTGTCCAGTTTCACGTTCAGTCTTTTGCCCTGTTCCCTGTCCAGTCCTCTGTCCCCTCTCCGGTGTGGTCTCTTGTCCAGTCACCTGCCCTGTTCCCTGTCTAGTGTTCTGTCTGGTCCACTTTCAAGTTTCCCGTCCAGACTTTTGTCCGGTTTCCTCTCTCTGGTCCTGCCTATTTCCCAGTCCAGTGTTATGTTTAGTTCTGTTATATTAGTCTTGTTTCCTGGCCTGTCCCCTGGGGTGGCTCCCTTGGTGGGTTCTGTCATGTCATGCTTCTCTTCCTTTCTGTTCTCTGCCTTTGTTTACACTGTCATGTCATGTTCCATGTGCTTCTGTTTGTTTTGCTTGTTTGTTCCTCCTTGTTATGTCCCTTACCTGCTCCGCCTCCTGTTCAGTCTTCTGTCCAGTTTCCCATCCCGCCTCCTGTTCAGTTATATGTTCAGTCTCTAGTCTGGTTCCTGGTCCCATCTTCTGCCCAGTCACTTGCCCTTTTCCCCGTCCAGTCCTCTGTCCCCTCTCTCGTGTGCTCTCCTGTCCAGTCACATGCCCAGCCATCATGCTTCTCCTCCTGTCTGTTTTACACTGTCGTGTCATGTTCCATGTGCTTCTGTTTGCTCTGGTTGTTTTCTCTTTCTTGTCTCTGCCCTCTTGTCACACCCCTCACCCGCTCTGAGTTAGTGTCTGCTCCATGTCTCAGCTGTTCTCCTGTGTCTTACATAGGCCTTCTGTTTGCTCCCTGTCCTTGTCTAGCGTTATTGTCGATGTAGTGATGTTGCGCTGATGTTATGTTGCTCTGTGATCTCTGTTATGTTGTTAGTCTGCTCTTGGCTTAGCTACAGACTCCAATAAACAACGTCTGCACGTGTATCCAACTCCCTTGTCTGCTACTAGGTTACAGCAACTCAACTAATTGCGTCATTCTACAGTTGTACATGTTTCCCTATATTCTCATATCAAAGCTTTTAGTCGTAATCAACCAGAATTTTTAATTGTCCTATTAAAATCACTGTGAGAAGCTGTGCCTTGATTTCATCATATATATATATATATATATATATATATATATATATATATATATATATATATATATATATATATATATATATATATATATATGTGTAAACTCAAAGTGATTTTTTTAATAGTTTCGAAAGTAGTATAAGTGCCCAAAGTTCTGATTTTAACAGGGGCTCCAAGCACCCAGTGAATGATCGTCAGGCAATAATGCCTGAACCCTGGTCATAGCTATGTGTCAAATCTTGAGAATGTTTAAGGAATCAATGTTCAAAAGAATCGTAAGGACATTTGTTGTCTTATAGGGACCAAACTGTCCTTTAATATAGTCTTCTGACGGCCATCCCATCAGAATTGATCTTCGCTTTGCTGGCAAACTGCTACACATCTCTCTTTTACTTCTATCAGAGTGGTCTTCACACCTATACAGAAATTCTCCAGACCCCATAGGGTATAAAGTTTAGAACTGGTACATCAGTCTTCTTGATTATGCGTTATGGATTAGCGATATACAGTAACATTGCCTCTTTTTGTCTCTCTTTCTTTCATTCAGCCGTCGTGTGCGGTGGTGGCAGGTGTTCTTCACTTTCTCTATCTCTCTGCTTTTATGTGGATGTTTATTGATGCGGTTCTGCTCCTCATCTCAGTGAAGAACCTAACAAAGATCAGATCCAGACAGAGAGCGGTGCTGGGAAGGAAACGTTTGATGGCACTTGGATACGGGATTCCACTGGTCACAGTGGGCGTGTCTGCTGCGGTGATGTATGATGGATATGGAGATGATCAGTAAGTGTGGAGAGGGAAGGGGTAGTCTTGTAGTCTTCCGAACTGGACTTTTAACCATAACATAGTGGTTTTGGTCTCAACCCTCACTTGGACTCGGTCTTGTCTCAGGGAGGAGGTGGATTTAGAAATTGGCCAGCCAATGTAAGAGCTTCGTCTGAGGAAACTGGAATGAATCAGTCCTTTCTTTGTGCAAAAGCCTCCACAATCCACTCTGTTTCACGCACTGCATCACTGACATGACGGAAGCAGCCAAAGCTGGAAGCCCAACTAAACTAAACTAAACTAAAAGTTTCAGGGTGCGTCCGAAATTGCCTACTTGCCTACTGCTCAGTAGGCGAGCGCAACTAGTAGGCATCTAGCAGTATGTGAATGGTACCCCGATGACTCCTGAATCGTGAGACGTTCTTATGTACTCGACTGCAGCACACTGTGCTATCCCATGATTCAACTGGAGCTGCAGATAAACTCAAAGTGTCACAACTTTGTGTGTCACAAAAAGTGAATGGCACTAAAATGATGTCAGTAAACGGGGCTCTTAATGAATAGCGAGACACGTACAGCGGTGGTCTGTTGTCTTGTGTCACAGGACGTTGGTCAGATGGTGGACGGAGTGCATCTGAGATTGCGTGGATACTAAAGACTCGCGTAGTGAAACCTACTGCCTACTAGTCTACCACTCAAGCAGTACCTTCTTGGTCCAATCTAGTACCTACTGACTTATTAGGCGATTTCCGACACACCCTCAGTCTCTATTAGAGCTGTTGTGCACATACAGATTGTAACCTCTTCTACCGTGAGCTGGAGGCTAGGTTCTTCGAGGGGGGTGTAGCTCATCGTTAGCACACAGGTGGCGACACAGACACGGGTCAGGGCTGTTACGAAGAACTCATTTATTTACTACGCAGACCATATTAAGCCAGGTCGCACGGCTGCTGACATTCCATTTATACATAAAAGGATATACAGCCTGAAGCTCCGTAGCCGGGTTACTGGAGTAGAGAAGGCTAGGACGGTAGAATAAATGTTCTTAAAAAATAAATGTTCTTCCACTGCAGCCCACGCTCTTCTCAACTAAGAATTAGGTTCTCTTAAAGGCACAGCACTGCATCTGTTAAAGATTCAGATCTGGACAAGAAACACAGACAGATATCATTCCAGTAACAGCAAATCTTGTTGTACAGACAAGACTGGATCTTTGATTAACATTAAGTTCTTCTAGGTGATTTTGGAGCGTTTCTATTGGTCTATTCATCATGAAATTTACACGTAATGTAAACAACAGCTGTCGTGTTCATGATGTAGAAAAATAGAAAAGAAGAATAAACGGAGATGTTTTTCATTGGACAGCAATGGTTTGCTGTCCTGTGTACCTTTAGAAAGAATTGATGTGTTGCTCTAAAGCTTCATATCCCATGTTTGAATGCTAGGGAAGCCCCCACCAAAAAAAGACAAAGTGTGGCCACATAATGCTACAAAATAATGGTTGATATCATCAGTGAACTGATGTAATGGGGTTTGGACGATACAGAGAACTCTACCTGATTAATAAAACTGTACAATGTTCTATATATTAAGTGAAGGAATTCACTCTTGTATGTACATGAAATATTTATGTTAATATTTGTCTTCACATGAGAACTGAATGTGGAACCGTACTTGTTTCTCCGCAGATGCTGGCTGAAGGTGACCCGAAGCTTTAGCTGGAGTTTTTTGGGTCCCTTGTGTTTCATTTTTTCAGTGAGTATTAATAACATGACTGGGAAGAAATTGGCTATTAGGGGCATAGCACCAAATTCTGGGCCTTGTGCACAAGCAGAGCCCATGGACTAAACGAATGGATGAGGGTGCCTGTCCACCACTTTGTGGCTTTCCTTATAGGAAGCTTATTAGCTTATAAAGTTTTACAGATTTAATCTCATTTTCCTTGTCTTTTTTTCATTTTGCAGTTAAACCTCATTCTCTTCATTGCCATCTTTGTCCTCGTCGCGTCCACTTTGAGAAGCCTGAGCGCCGAGACGTCGCAGAGGATCCAGACTCTGACAGATAAGAAAGTCGTCACAAGTGTGTTGCTGAAAACTTTGGCCCAGTTCGTCATCCTCGGATGTCCCTGGCTGCTGTACATATTCATCTCCAACCATGAGGTGGTGTATGTTCTCTACGAGGTCTTCGTCTCCCTGCAAGCCATCCTGATCTACCTCATCCACTGTGTCCTCAACCAAGAGGTCAGTGACCACCACCCATACACATGATACTTCCAGCCAGAAGCTGCCAAGGTTACTTTGTTAATGGTTTCTGCTGTAGTAACACAACAAAAGCATCAGCCCTATATACTATTTGTTCTCCGTCCTGGTTTTTGGTATCTGATGCTGAGCTTTGCTGGACCTGTAACAAAACAAAACCAGAAAATTGACCATTTGTGCGTGTTACACCAGCTTTGAGCAGCAGGGGGAGCTGACTGATAATCACTTGGAAACACTTGGAAGCTAAATATCTAACAAATGCAAAGCTTTGAATCGTCTGAACCTGATCTGTTTTCCGAACGCATGGCGACATCTGCTGGTCAAGTGCAGGCAATTGCATTGTGGAGGCCAAAAATCTAATACCTGAAAGCCCAAAATTTGGAAGTTTGGTAGCAAAGTATACAGAGAATCAGATGAACGACAGACTGTAAGTGTAGCTCCTGTGTGGTCAGTAAAGCTGATAAACTGGACAGTGTGTGTAAATACAAGGAGGTGGTTTAATGTTATGTCTCAATTGGTTTGGAATATGATGTACATTCATAACATAATCCCAACTCAGATTCAATGAGGGGAGAGCGGTAGCTTCATTTTGGTGTCACAGCACTACAGAACACTCTGAAAGAGTGAAGATACCAGTGCACACCAATCTACTGAACTTCTGCTTGACCATCAGACACCATTTCACCTACACTCACTCAGGGCAGACCCCCAACCACGACTGCAGTGTTGGTTCAACATGCACTGGTCTGCTTGTCTGCTATAATGTCAAGCCAGTGTGCATCTTAAATGAGTTACTCAGATTTCTTTATTGATATTTGGCACATGTTCTTATAAACAGCTGCTTCTCTTCTGTTTGCAGGTCAGGCAGCAGTACAGGAGGTGGGCGTACACTATCTGTCCATGCATAACGCCTGCCAGCTTTACCGACGCCCAGATAACAGAGGGAGGAGGAACTTCACGGTTCCAAACAAATCGCATTCATTCCCGATACGACAGCAGCGTCAGATAACAAACAACACACAGAGCAGCTGTCGTGTACAAATGTTAAAATCAACCCCGTCCAAAATCAACAAAAAATGGAGATATGTGTAATGCTTTGGGCAGCGATGATATATTATTATATAAGTATGACTGATTGTGATTTTAATGTACAATGGTAAATAGTCTGGCTGCCTTAAAAGTTTGAGCTCCTTAAATTCTGCAAGCTAACAAAACAATACAATTTACATTTTTATATCTTATTACTCAAAATTCAGTGAACTCAAAATTTACTTCCATGTAACTATGAAGAAAACAACATGTACTTGTACACGAGTTATTCATGTTTATGTTTATCTGCATGACAAGGATTTTAGTCTGAATATACATTACCTGCTCTGTGGTGGTCCTGTGGGGGTCCTGATATTTGAAGAAAAGAGTAACGCCGTAAACAGAGAATCAGATGAACTACAGTCTGTAAGTGTAGCTCCTGTATGCTCTGTGGAGCTGATAACATGGAAAATGTATGTAAATATAAAGAGGTGATTTTAATGCTTCTTATCTACTGATTTTATTAAGTGAAGCTGCTTTCTCTTCTCTATCTCATCACAAGGAAAGTTCTAGAATCATAACTGAGTAGTTTTCAGGAACAAAGAACTGCAGCAGCTGAAATGCCATAATCCTGTGTTTCAGTAGAGAGTCAAGGTGAAAACACGAGAAAGTGAATGTGAAGTCCTGTGATTGTGTACAGGTAAACTATAACACTACTTCACCTACCTGTGTACATATAAACTGTAACACTATATTCAGCTACCTGTGTACAGGTAAACTGTAACACTACCTTCACCTACCTGTGTACAGGTAAACTGTAACACTACCTTCACTTACCTGTGTACAGGTAAACTGTAACACTACCTTCACTTACCTGTGTACAGGTAAACTGTAACACTACCTTCATCTACCTGTGTACAGGTAAACTGTAACACTACCTTCACCAACCTGTGTACACTTGAACTGTATTGCTACCTTCACCTACAAGTGTACAGGTAAACTGTAACACTACCTTCACCTACATGTGTACAGGTAAACTGTAACACTACCTTTACCTACCTGCGTACAGGTAAATTGTAACACTACCTTTACCTACCTGCGTACAGGTAAACTGTAACACTACCTTTACCTACCTGTGTACAGGTAAACTGTAACTCTACCTTCACCTACCTGTGTACAAATTAGTTGTGTAACCACAAGCAGTAGTAATAGTAATGATAACAGTAGTAATAGTAATAATAACAGTAGTAATAGTAATAACAGTATTAATAGTAATAATAACAGTAGAAATAGTAATGATAACAGTAGTAATAGTAATAATAACAGTAGTAATAGTAATAATAACAGTAGTAATAGTAATGATAACAGTAGTAATAGTAATAATAACAGTAGTAATGATAACAGTAGTAATAGTAATAATAACAGTAGTAATAGTAATGATAACAGTAGTAATAGTAATAATAACAGTAGTAATAGTAAGAATAACAGTAGTAATAGTAAGAATACTAGTTACTAGTTGCAATAGAATTTCAGTACTAGTGATTCAGTAGTAATAAATGCCTGTGTTGTTTAAAAATGTTTTATTGTATTCCAATTTTATTGTATTTAAAGTATTTGTAATTAATGTAAAGTAATAGTGTACTGTGTAATCATGTAGATGGTATTAATTAGAGCTATAGCAGAACTATTATAATAATTAAGTGCTATACAGTGTCCTTACCACACAAACCACACGACACATGCTATACTTTCACCGCAACAGCTTTTATTTCCTCACAAACAAGCCAGACATCCAGCAACCCAGCACACAACAGAGCTTCCACCACGTTTGTGTAAACATAAACACCGCTTGTGGAATGGACACAGTGACAAGAGCTGCAAATGTTCAGAGATTGTTCTCCAATTTTTCCTCGTCTTGGCTTTCTGTTGTTCTCACACTGCTAGTAAACATAAACATTAATTATATTTATCTACCTTTGTTTACTGCCATCAGAGAACGGCTACAGATTAATGCGCACCACAGTCAGGGTCTAATAGTCACTTTGAACGAATCACAACCCATAGGGCCGAGTAGTCTCCTCAAACTGTGCTTATTTATTAAGCACGTAGAGGCACTATGCTAGTTCTGGGGATTTGGCGACCTCTCTGGTGGAAATGTGTAACGGCATAAAAAGTATGGTAGAACACTTTGTACCACGTTTCGGAGCCCGTCCCTGAGCAGATGAAGCTCATGTCTACAAGCATGCTTTGGAAGACGTGAGTGAATTCTCTACTGTATCTTCATCAGTGTAACATCCAACACCCAGCCCAACCTTCTTTCCAAGCCTGACATTGATACGTAAAGACATACAACCTGGTCTAAAAAAAAAAAAAACCCAGCCAGACTTCAGCTTAATCATTTCATGCTTGATAGGAAGACTTGCAGGAGTGCACAGCATATAGTCTAAGTATAATATTACTTGCATATGGGTCTTGCATATGGTCTATCTCCAGACCTAGTGAGGGTCTACATAGACGGCATTTTACATCATAGTATGTGCTCCCAACATGTAGGCTGCCCTAATTCTTAGATACCTTAAACATGATGGCTACTGAGGCTCCGTATTCTGGCTGAATTGTAAGAAAGCATTGAACGGTTCCTCTGCCACTAAGGCAGTCCCATGATGGGACGCAGTCAAAACTGTTTTCCAACATGGCGGACAAAAGCGAAGCTACAGGTGGAGAAGTCATTTTCAAATGTAAGTTATTCCAGTTTTCTCTGGTTTCTTTTAGTTTTAGCATTTTATTTACACCTTGACATCTAGTCATCCGCCAATTAGCAGTTTTATACTTGCGGGATTAGCCTTTATGCTCGGGCTATTGTTCTGGATAGCTGGATGGTATTTTAGCCAGCAGCTTCAGATAAGCTAATCTGTTTTATGAGGAGAGATGTCCGATGTCCTACTTAGTTAAAGCTCTACTTATGCAGCTCACTAGCCTTTGAAACCAACACATAGTGTTAAGTGTTTAACACCAGGCCCTCCATTTGTACACACACATTTAACATGTACTAAAATAACTAACCTATATATTAAAAATAATCTCAGCAACCTGCCAAATATACATTTCTATAATATAGAAAATAGCAATTCTGTATAATAATGTTATCTAATCATCTTTGGCCACATGTAAATCGACAGAGAAACTAAAAACCAGATCAATGACCAACGTACTGCTTACAAAGCAGACATTATATTTATTCCAGTACATCGCTGTACTGCGAATGATGACCATAAATGGGGGAAAGCATGGAAACAAAAGCAGACAAAACCACAAAATATACAAAATTTACACATTTCAATAGTGCACACGAGGAAGAGTCCATGACTTTAAAGGGAAAGCAATAACCACCACATGGTTCCACATGAACCGTGTAATTTTTTATCTGCCACTTAATATAGTGGTAGATACATGTTTACTTGCTATGTGTTTGGGTGGCAGTGACACGGGGTGGGGTCCCTTGTTGCAAACTCATGGGAGGCGGTCTTCATGACTGAAGGCAGCAGAAAAGCACAGCAGGAAATATTTCAGATTGGTACAGCCTCTATCCAAAGAGATGTTGCAGCAGCCACTGGCTCATACAGTCCAGCTGGCATTACAGTACAGCATTTTGGAGTTCAGGGACCTCAAAGGTTGCAACAGAAGAGCATGACCCGAGGTGACCATGACCTCACACGCCTGTCCACCACAGTACTCAAAACTGTGCTGACTCTCTCTGTCCCGGGGGCAAACTGAGCTGGAAAGGTGTTCAGGAGGCAGGCAGGACTCGAGCGATGGTGTCCTTGGCGTCCTGGTTTAACCTCTCTGGAAACTTCACTTCGAACTCCACAACTAGGTCTCCCCGACGATCCGGGCTTTTGGGTAAGGGGAGCCCCTCGCCTGTGAAACGCCTCTTCATGCCGGGCCGGACAATGTCTTGCATCGTCACGGAGATGGAACGGCCATCCAGCGTCGGAGCCTTGACTGTGCAGCCGCAAAGAGCCTGAAAGTGAAAGAAAGAGAGGGAATTTAATTTATGAACTACAACTCTAGAAACAATTTAATTAAGCTGTGGAACATGATTTAAGGTCTGTCTCAAAACCCTTTACCATGCTGTCTACAGAGGCACCTTATTTTGGCCAAAGCTTAAGGCAGCATTGACCAGTTCCTCTACCTCGAAGGCAATTCTATGATGGAACAGAGGCAAAACTTTTTCCAATATGGTGGACAAAAGCGAAGCTACGAGCAGAAATGTCATTTTCAAATGTAAATTATTCCAATTTTCTTTGGTGTTTTAATTTGTTTCTTGTCGTATAAACACACGCAGTAGCATCTTATCTGCAACTTTGCAACGAGTCTTTGACCAGTTTGAAGTTTTATACTGGAGGTATTAGATTTTTAAGCCTTCGGCATCAATAAAGTATCTATCTATCTATCTATTGTTTTGGTATAGCCGGCTGGTATGTTAGCCAGGTAGTCAGTAGCAACGCTAAAACACTGGTCGCAGGCAGTGGGCGGGAACAAGCAGTCTCCCTAGAGTGTCTCAATAATCTGTCTTATGAGGAGAGATGTCAGACAGAGCGCTGCTACTTAAACAGCTGCCAATATAGTCAGTGCCTACTCAGACAGCTCACTAGGTTTTAAGACAGACCCAACAGTGTCAGAATGTAGAGCTGCATTAATGCTACATGGAGTCTCCATAATGTGAATCAATAATTTTGGATTCTAATAGTATTCAATACTAAATATGCGCTCATGCTTTGGTCAGACAGCAATCATGGGTTATTTTCAAACACAGTTTAATAATGTAGTATTAAATGATCTATATTTCACTTTGTAAATCATATATATTATAAATAATAAAACTTGGAATCCCACCAAACAATCAGGATTATTATGCACTGAATCGTTTCCTGAAGTATTCAACTCAACTCAAGTCTTCAAGGTCAGAGATTTACATTCATTCAACATAATTTTGAATTGCAAATGCACTTTAAACACAGACATAGTAATTTTGTCAGTCAGCTTTAAGTTGAATTTAATACTTCAAATAAGTTTAATACTTTTGGGTTTGCTGGAGAACATTTGGGTTAATGATGTTATTTTGGAGACCCTGTGCTGTTGTTGGAGAAGGTTTCATGAGGACCATTGGTGCTCCATAGTTTCCTTGCTTTAAAGATCAAACAGCTACTTTGGCTACTTACCTCCTTTAGTGTCACCTTGGCTGGGTAGATAATGTCGGAACCGTCTCGTTTGAACACCGAGTGTGGCTTGTCCTTCACCACGAACACGATGTCCGCTGGAATGTTGCTTGGCGTTTCATCGCCCTCTTTCGGGAAGGTGATCTTGGTGCCCTCCTTCCAGCCTTTCTTCACCTCCACCGTGAGGATCTTGTCCTCTGACCGTGTCGTTCGGCCGTCTGGGTTCAGTCTCTTACGGGAGATCTTCATTTTCTTGGTGCAGCCGCTGAACACTTCCTCCAGGCTGACCTTTAGGTCATGGGTCACAGGTGGGTCCTGCTTCTTCTCTAGTCTCCCGCCGTGGCCCCCACGCATGCCGAAGGTCCGCGGGCCTCCCATGCCTCCCATGCCCAAGTTGATAAATGGGTCATCGATGTCCATGTCGTCATCCGGACCACCTCCACGTCCAAAGAAGTGTTCGAACGGGTTCCGGCCGCCGAAGAACTCAGTGAACATGGCATGAGGGTCACCCTGGAATGTGTAAGTGAACCCACCGGGGCCATTTGGACCGCCTCCACCGGCACCACCCTTTAGCCCTGCAGAGAAAGATCACAGTTTTAGCCACAGTTGTGGTGCCTTTATCGTTCACTGCTTATGCACCGAACATACACTTAAGAGATACAACAGATACATGATACTTAATATATATCATAACTAGAGCTTCACCGGTACTGGTGCCTATTGTTCACCTTAAAACGCAGTAACAGAGATGGGATACTAGTACATACAACCGACACCACAAAGCACAGAGTACATAACACCTTGTAGTGGGATGACAGTGAAATAACAAAGAAGCAGTAAAACAGCTTATGGTTAAATCTGTAACGGCAGTATTTGGTGCGACAAACATGCTAACTGGAAAGCCCCTTAGCAGAATGTCCTTAGTCACCCATCTGCTGCCGTGTAGCAGTTTCAGCCTGAGTCCAGATTGTTACGGAAACAACATTCAGCTCAGATTAGCAGCCAGAGAAGCTGTTGGGTGCTCACATGTACACATCAAAGATCATTCCTAATACTGTTCAGTTCTGTTATTTTACATTTATTTATATTGTTCAACATAAAGGCTGACAGTAAGCACTAAATTATAGGGGTGTAAACCCAACCCTTGATTCATGATACTGATACCTGATCCACGATTCGGTATTTTCACAATATTTTGAACAAAATTTTATAAAATTAGACATAATATTATTATTAATACTTCTGGATCAGGTACATGTTTTTGAAAATACAGTGAGAACACCACAATTTGGTTATCTTATGCTATTTTGTAAAGATACACTCATTCCTCGATTCCCAACACTGGGTCCATGACTCAGTATTCCTGAGATATTTAACAAAATTTAAAGAATTAGGTTATTAGAATTAATCTTAGTACCAATACTTAGTATCAACCTACATCAAGTGTCAGTTTTCCTAACAGGTTCTTGGAAAACCATGAGTTAAATATATGGGGTTATTTTCCCAGATTCTTGGACTTGTTCTATACATTTAACACATCTAACACAGCAAACTGGCATTCTCAGCTCAGGCTTGTTTGCTCCTCACTGACCACGGACCAACACCTGCTCCATTAACCCCTTTGATGCCCAACCTAAATCAAAAGTGACTTGACTGAGGTTTTATTCTTTGCAATAACTTAGTTTCATCCCTCAAGCTTCCATGAATTCCTCAATTTATTGATCATCTGATCACCCCAAATCCTGATTTCGGTTTTATTCTTTACTTTATTAATAAAAATAATTTTTGTATCACTGCCTTCTAACACAACAAGGCTCAGAATTATGCGTTCACTATGGAGTTTCATAGTAGCTGTTGACATTAGTAAACATTTGCAGTCAGGAACACAATTATATTTACATTTACATTTCTTCATGGAGTAAATAAGTAAGAATTAAAATAATGACTTAAGATCAAAAACAAGCCTATTAATGAACACTTGGGACATTAAATAATGAAATAAACTGATTTTAATAGATTTACCAAAGAGATACTCAGCAGTACATACAATAACAATGAATACGGGGTCAAGTTTAACCCCATGCTGTGCGTTAGAGGGGTTTCGCTTAGCTTGTTCATCAACGGGTTAATGGAGGTGCTGACAGCTCTCAGCTCAACGCCCTGTTTGGTTTGTTGTTGGTGGAAGCTTCCAGCATGCGCCAGAACAGCCTCGCAGGCACGCGCATGGCACGCGGAAATAACCAGTTGGCGTGCACGACTAGAAACCATGAACTTGAATTTGTAGTTCACTTTTTTATTACTTCCCCCTAGGAAATATTAATTAAAGTATTAATTTATTACTGTTATTATTATTGTTATTATTACTATTATTATTCGTGACGTCGCATCAGTAGGTAGAGTCGCGAGCCCGGACATGTCACTCGTTTCTAGGTATTCTTGGACGGCATTAGCTGCAGGGCTATTAACGAGTTTAACCGGACGGCACAGCAATTCCACCTTTAGGAAAGCCCCTACAGAACCCTTCTCGTTCGTATCTCCCCGCTCCACCTTAAATGCGTCAGAAGCTGGCGCAAGAAGTAGCTCAACACTACACCTGTAGAGATACTTCTTGTTCCAATCTTTCCGCTCCACCTTAAATGGACCAGAATCTGACACATTTAAAGTGGACAACCTCGTATTCTGGCGCATTTAAGATAGAGTGGGAAAATTCGAGCAAGAACTTTCTCAACGCTTTACATTTACAGAGATGCTTCTTGCTCGAGTCTTTCCGCTCCACCTTAAATGCGTCGGAATCGGACGAGTTTAGGGTGGAGAGCTTCGGAATCTGGCACATTTAAGGTGGAGCGGGAAGATTCGAACAAGTACTCTCTCAACACGACACTTGTAGAGATACTTCTTGTTCAAGTTTTCCAGTTCCACCTTAAATGCGCCGGAATTGGACGAGTTTACGGTGGAGAACCCCAGAATCAGACGCATTTAAGGAGGACCGGGAAGATTCGAGAAGATGCGGAGAGATGGTTTTACGTACATACTGGCTCTGTAGGGGCGTCATAAATGCCCATTTAAGGTGGAATTGGAAGATTCTAGATGGTTTTACGTACATACTGGCTCTGTAGGGCTTCATAAATGCCCATTTAAGGTGGAACGGGAAATTTCCAACACGTAGCTGCGGAACGTAATCCACTCACTCACCCTCCTCTCCAAATCGGTCGTAAATATCCTTCTTTTTCGGGTCGCTAAGCACGTCGTAAGCCTCGGCGATCTCCTTAAACTTGTCCTCGGCCCCCGGGGACTTGTTTTTATCCGGGTGGTACTTTAAAGCCTGTTTGCGGTAAGCTTTCTTGATTTCGTCGTCAGACGCGCCCTTGCTGATGCCCAGAACGCTGTAGTAGTCTTTTCCCATCTTCACCATCTATGTAAACTTCTTGGTGGCTCGACTGCGCCGAAAAATAAGCAGAAAAAAACCGTAATCGAGCTAAAAGTTCGCGACACTTCCTTCTTTTCAGACTTCAGCTGGCGTGCTGATCTCCTGGCTCTACGGTGAGCTCTGGCTGCGGCTCCATCTCTCAGCGCTTTTCAACCGTCGCAGAAAGTTCCAGAAAGTTCTCGCACTCTCCGGCGCTTTCTCAGCGCTTCCAAAACAGAGGGCACCGCGCTCTCTGATTGGACACCCCGCCCTAACGGGGGGCGGCTCAGAGGAGTTCGCGCTCTCTGATTGTACTGTGTGAGCGTCAATCACGCTACTTGAAAACGGCGAACGCCAATGGGCGTCGCCCAACAGCAAAACAACGCCGCCTAAATTTAATACGTTAATAAATTATACGACAAAATAAATACGACTAATAAAATATGTAAATTGCTTACTAAATATAAATATTTCTATATAAATAATAATAATAACTTTTAAATTTATTTATACATTTATTTTTGTTAAATAATCTACAATAATTACAACAACAATAATAATACATCTATAAATCATATTTCTTAACATATAGAAAAAATGAAACCCGTTTGTTTAGCACGTGTAGCAAAATAAATCATTTGTTAAAGTATTGTTTCACTTTTAAAGAGAAAATTAATTTGGGATTTTTATCCACAAAAAACTGCTTTTTTATTATTTTTTATTTTTTATTAATTTAGTGCTCGGTATATAAACTAAGTAATTCAATAATAATAAAAAATAATACATTTAAAAAAATCTGTCATCATTTAAAGTTCAAGCATATTATTCAGTGAGATCTACAGTTTACCTGTACACAGGTAGGTGAAAGTATTGTAAGTCGGTAAGTCTCTCTGGATAAGGCAGTTTGGTAAATGCTGTAACTGTAAATTATATGATAGACTTTACATTGTTACTGTATGGTATTATTACTGTATAGTATTATTACCAACTTAACAGAATTTAAATGTGTGAAATGAAAAGAATGAAAAATTATATTAACCCCTCAAATCTTTATCAAACTATCACTGTGTGAAATTGAGGGAAGTTTGAAAAAGTTCATGTTCGATACAGAGTGAAAACCCCCAACTATGAGAATGACTCAGTGTATAGGGGGTAAAGTGGGACACTGGCTACTTTCAGTTTCACATTACTGGTGCTGTGTTATGTACTTGCTCTGTGCTGCAGTAACAGTCTGCATATCATTACCAGTACGTCCTCTGCTTTAATTTAAATGTGTATTTATATAGTTGAGATGTTACAGTCAGTCAGAGTGGTTTGGTATGAGACGGTTTGGTATCAATGGGGCCAGACGTTCGCCTCTAAAAGCAAAGCTCCCTCACATAAATGTATTAGATGACTTGGTCATGGATACGTTTTAACCTAAAACTGAAAAAAAATCTCAATTTCATCATCAATAACTTTACATATGAACACTCTTGTGTAGGTTCAATGGTGGGTTTGATAGTAAATAAAATGTGTATATCAAGTGTTGTAGACATGGAGACCCCTGGTTCACCATCACCACCACTGTAAACAACATCTGAACCACTTCATAGCAAGCACACTCTGAATCACTGAATAATGCAGAAAATGTGGAATTCCTCTTTAATCCACTGCTAATGTGCAGAAAACATTTATTGATCAATGCAAACATTAATTGGAAGACCATGATATTCAGTATTGGAGGTAGAAGCTCTTTATTTAGCAGATTTATAAAAAGACACAGTCATTAAATTGTCATTGAATAACAACAGACAGACAAACTCAGATATACTGTACTTGCAGGGTTCCACAGTTGGGGTGCCAATAATTAATCCTTCATTTTTAGCATATTTAATATTGAATCTGAGACAACATGCATTTAACCAGCAGTATGTTTAATAGGTGTATACCAATTTTTTTATAACAGTCTTCATTACAGAAGTCTAAAGAAGGTAACAGGATTTTTCCTTAGTATAATATTAGCAAATACACAAGTTGTGAATAACTACCATGAGCACAAGGACAATAAAACCCTTCTAATGATTGACCTGAGTGCATTTAAAATTCAGAATATTACATATTTGTCAAAATACAAATATCCCAACTGAACATCAAGATAAAAAGAAAGGAAGTTACATTCAGGTCCCTGTGAACTTCAGGAAAATGTGACGTCTTATTGATCACTGATTGACTTCCTCTTGGGGATGTTGTAAGTGGAATCTTTCAGAGGGGCTGAGCGAATGTTGGAGGACACTTACATGTACATTTTTCATGACCTGTATTGGACTATTCAAGAAAAACATTTAATTATTAGATTTATTATATTATAATGATTGGAATGGGGAAAAATACTGCAGCAGCCCATTATAGATTACACATACCATTATAGAGTACACATACCATTATAAATTACACATACCATTATAGATTACACATACTATTATAAATTACACATACCATTATAGATTACACATACCATTATAGATTACACATACCATTATAAATTACACATACCATTATAGATTACACATACCATTATAAATTATACATACCATTATAGATTACACATACCATTATAGATTACAGGTACCATTATAGATCATACATACCATTATAGATTACCGCTGTAGATCACACATACCATTAAAGATCACACATACCATTATAGATTACACATACCATTATAGATTACCATTATAGATCACACATACCATTATAGATTACACATACCATTATAGATCACACATACCATTATAGATTACACATACCATTATAGATTACACATACCATTATAGATCACACGTACCATTATAGATCATACATACCATTATAGATTACACATACTATTATAGATCACACATACCATTATAAATCACACATACCATTAAAGATCACACATACTGTTATAGATCACACATACCATTATAGATTACACATACCATTATAGATCACACTATTAGAGATTACACACTATTATAGATTACACACTATTATAGATTACACACTATTAGAGATTACACACTATTGTAGATTATTACGAACCAGCACAACAGGAATATAATACATTATTATAGAAATATTGTAGAACATTATAAACAAATGCTAAAGGTCACCACCAAACCAGTGATAGACTATTAACTTGGACTGATGGGGGTTTGTGGGGTCTCTGGCTTGTGCTGGCCCAAATATAGTGGACAGTCCAGCACTGATGTGAGAGATAGTCGTTGAATGTGTACAAATAAGTATGTGATGGTGGTGTTGGGGTTAACTCTCAGTGTGCGTAGGGTTTCTTCACTATGATATAGACACACTACAATATCACTCATCACACACACACATTAGATTATATGACAGTAAACATGAGCCTGGTTTATGGAAAGTGGAGTGACCCAGACATTGACTATGCAATACTATGAACATTTTATAGACCCAGAAAAATTAAAGTTTGAGAATTTCAGTAATTTCAACATAAAATAAGAACACTAGATGAAAAAAACATGTCACCATGTTTTTTTTTTTCACAAACATTTTAAATTATTTTTTATGGAATGTCCTTTATAGTGAACAACAGGACATTGTTGATGACATATTTCTTGTTATCTGTTCTGCATCAGTCCAAAATCCCTTTTACAACATCAGCACCAACTCAATCATAGAAAATATTGTGAATGAAAACTGACAGTTTATCTCTCTACCTCCCATAAAATGTGGTTACTGAAAGGCAGCCATATTTAAAAAGGCAGAACTTCTGACAGACCCCAACACATTATACATCACTGGAAAGGCCGATGGATGTCCTCTACATGTATATATATATATATATATATATATATATATATATATATATATATATATATATATGTATAGTTGCGGTCCACTCCTCCCTACCCACTCCTCCTGACCCACCTCCCTAATAGTATCTGCTCTGTGGTGGTCCTGTGGGGGTCCTGATCATTAGATGAACTACAGTCTGTAAGTGGAGCTCCTATATGGTCAGTTATTTACTTACTGAATAATAAATATCAGGTGTGTATTAACTATGATATGTAATGACCAGTGGTGGCATGATTCCTGCTCTGGGTGACTTTTGGACCCTCGTGCGTTTAACTGACCTCACCTAGTTCAGTCAGACGTCTCTCTTTCTCTCTCTCTCTCTCTCTCTCTCTCTCTCTCTCGTGCATCCGTCTTTCTCGCGCGCCCAACCACAAATCATGTCTTTGCGTCCACTCGGCCTCCGATTGGCTAGCAGGTCCAACCGGGCGTGTCCAGCGCGTGCCAACATCCCGAGCGCCCATTGGCTGACTGGAAGTCTTCCGAGCGCTCTGATTGGACCTTGGACCTGTCAGACGACATCTTGGAACGACAAAGAGTTTGAAACTGCAGCAGAAATGAAGCACTACGAGGTGAGAGCTCCTAATAATTCTTCATACCTCACAATATTAACACGTAATTAATAATTGCGCTAATTAATATGGGTGCGCGTGCTGGTGTAATGGTCACGGCTGGGTTATTAGAGAGTGTCAGCAGGTCAGTGAGGCAGTGGAGGCAGTGGAGACAGTGGAGGAGGCAGATTTAGGCGACTCTGCCTGTCATTCCAGCTTCGACCCGCAAGATTGCACAATAACCGCGAACGCGCGTCTGTAGAACTTCCTGTATGCGGTTCACCTGAAACACACCTGCACAGCATGTATACCTCCTATACCTGCACGGCACGTCTGGGATCCCGGGCTGCCGGACTCCCGGTGCGCTGCTCTGTCAATGAACTGTACCGTTTATAATATATATACTTAAAATAGGAGGTTCTTTAAGGGTTCTCCACTTTTAAAAGGTTCTATACAGAACCACATACAGCACACTGTCTCTATCAATGGGTTTCTGTGACAGTGTTTGAATGAAGTGTACTGTTTTTATTATACAGTCTTAAAATAGGAGGTTCTTTAAGGGTTCTCCATCTTCAAAATGTTCTATACAGAACCATATACAGCACACTGTCTCTATCAATAGGTTTCTATCACAGTGTTTGAATGAAGTGTACCGTTTTTATTATACAGTCTTAAAATAGGAGGTTCTTTAAGGGTTCTCCACTTTTAAAAGGTTCTATACAGAACCACATACAGCACAATGTCTCTATCAGTGGGTTTCTATCACAGTGTTTGAATGAAATGTACTGTTTTTAATATATAGACCTATAAATAGGAGGTTCTTTAATACCCTCTCCATCAGTCTGTTATTCTGAAACAGTGTTTGAGTGGAATGTACTGTTTATAATGTACATTCTTAAATTAGGAGGTTCTTTCAGGGTTCTCCATGTTGAAAAGGTTCTGTACAAAACAACATACAACAATGCATCGTTTATACTAAATACACGTAAAATAGGAGGTTTCTCAAGGGTACTCCAATAAAGGCACCGGTTCCATTTGGAACCATGACCTCTACATAGAACCATTTCCTGCCTAAATGGTTATTTGTATGGTGTAATTGGTTCTTTAGACTGGTGGAGAAGATATATAGTTCTAGAACCCTGTTTGGTGCTGTATAGAACCATTTTCCAAAGGTTCTACAGAACCACATACAACACATTCTTCATCAGAAACGCTTCTAATATACACAGGTAAAACAAGAGGTTCTTTAAGGGTTCTCCAATGAAGACACTGGTTCCATTTAGAACTACATTTATATAAAGTTCTATATAAAACCATTTCATGAATAAAAATGTGTATGGTGAAATGGTTCTTTAGACTGGTGGAGAAGTATATGGTTCTATAAAGAACCTTTCTGAAAATTATTCTGTTGTAGAAGAATGTTGTTTGGTGCTATGTAGAACAATTTTAAAAAGGTTCTATACAGGACCACATAAAACACATTGTCCATCAATGTGCTATTCCGAAACAGTGTTTGAATGAGATGTACCGTTTATAATATACTGAGTAAAGGCACTGGTATAATTCAGAACCATGAATTCTACATAGAACCATTCCGTGCCTAAATGTTTAAATGTGTGGTAAATTGTTCTTGAGACCGGTGAAAAAAGTTCAGAAAGAACCATATACCTTCTTCAACAATCTGTAGAACCATTTCGCCATGCAAATAACCATTTAGACATGGAATGGTCCTATATAGAACTCATGGTTCTAAATGGAACCAATGCCTTTACTGAAGAACCCTTTGGGAACCTTCGTTTTGAAGTTTGCATATTATAAATGGTGCATTTCATTCATAGACTGTCTCAGAACAGCACATTGATGGAGACTTTTATTTTTTATATGGTTTAGTATTGAAGATTTTGAAAATGGTTCTATATAGCACCACAAAGGGGTTTTCTACTGTTATAATAGAGCAAGTTTCTGAAAGGTTCTTGATAGAAGCATATGCCTTCTCCATCGGTCTGAAGAACCCTTAAAGAACTCTCTTTTTAAGTGTGTATATTATAAACAGTGCATTTCATCCATACACTGTTTCAGTAAACATTGATGAAAAATGGTTGAAAATGGTTCTATACAGCACCAAAAAGGATATTTCTACTGTTACAATAAAACAAGTTTTTAAAGTTTTTTAGAGAACCATATACCTTCACCATCAGTCTAAAGAACAATTTCTCCATACAAATAACCATTTTGGCACAAAGTAGTTATTAGAACTTGTGGTTCTAAATGGAACCAGTGCTAAAGAACTAAAAGAATGCTTGAAAACCTTAATTTTTAAGTGTGTTTATTATAAATAGTGCATGCCATTCAAATAATAGTGCAAACAGTGCATTTCACAACACATTCTTCACCAGTCTGAAGCACCATTCAACATGCAAAGAACTGTTTAAGCATTGTTCTAAACAGAACCTTTCCCTTTACTAAATAACCTAACTCTGGGCACATAGGCAGCCTCATATCACAATATTCAACACAACATCTTCTTTGCTTGTCTTATCAACACACTTATAGGGTTCTCTTTGGAATTATGAGTCCTATCTAGCACCACTTTGGCTCATGCATGGTTGTTCAGATTGATGCAGAATGTGTTGTATGTGGCTCTGTATAGAACCTTTTGAAAATTCTATTTCTTTTACTACAAGCTTGCCTGATAGAATCTCAAGAACTTATATAGAACCATTGCCTAAATAAATAACCAATGAAGATTTATTTTAAAGTGAACAATCTTTTTTTAAAGTTCTATACAGAACCACATACAACACATTCTCCATCAGTGTGAACAATTTTTAAAAAGGTTCTATATAGAACCATGTACAACACATTCTCCATCTGTGTGCTATACTGAAACAGTGTTTGAATGAAATTCACTGATTATAATATACACACTTAAAATAAAAGGTTCTTCAAGGGTTCTTCAGTAAAGGCACTGGTTCCATTTAGAACCAACAGTTCTATAGAAAACCATGTTATGCCAAAATGGTTATTTGTATGGTAAAATGGTTCTTCAGACGGGTGGAAAAGGTAAATGGTACTATGTAGAACGTTTTTGCCAAAACTGTCCTATTGTAGAAGAACCATGTTTGGTTCTACAGTATATGGAACCAAAAACCAAAGTGAATGAGGTTCACTGTATTGGGAGTGTTGCTGGTGGGGGCTCAGGCCTCTGTGCAGAAGGGAGGGATTGCTGTTAATCTGGATTAGCATCCTGTTTAATCTGGATTAACACACTGTGTGTATTTGTCATGGCCAGAGACACTGTTTACATGCCACACTGAAACAGATCTGATGTGGTGGTCTCCTGCCCTGGACCCTGGAGTCACTTCCTCTTTGGAGAGTTTAGTTACAACATGGGTCTAGTAGAATGCCCCACCCCCTTACTTAACTATAATACATCTGATTGAGCCAATCAGAGACTTGGGAAGAGGTTGATGAGCTGGAGCAGGTGTGGAAAATGTGGGCTCTGCAGGAAGATCTCCAGGACTTGGAAAGGACCTTGCTTTGAATGTAAAGTGGCCACCAGAGGGAGCCAAAGAGCCTGTAGTTAATGTGTTAGATGACTGTATGGGATCTATTATGATGCTACTGTTCCTCTACAGCATCACAGCTGGAAAGAGGGATGATAGAATGGTGAACAGAGATATAGATGGTTCCTAAATGACTGAGAAAGCTGTAGAACATCAGGAAGAAAGTTGCAGTAAAGTTAACACCCAGACCGCCTCACATGGTCATCTTATCAAAACAATGACAGCAAATATCAGGGCTGTAAGGATTCACAGTATTGATCATCAGGTTCTAGATACCGTACAGTGTTGTCTCTATTCAAGATACTTTTTTGGACAGGAAATAAGGTTTGTATTTTTATTAGGCCCAAAAGCCGTGCTCTATACTCGCTATAGTGTTACCTCTACAAGTATTAATAAATAAATTAATACCGTATATTACTCCTGATAACTTTTTGGTGTATACTTTATGGATTTAACATAAATACTTAAAAATACATTAATACTGTTTTATGCAGTTAAATTTAGTTGTTGAGTGTTCTGGAATAATGAAGTGTTCTATAATCAGTCAGCGTTTTGGACTCAGTGTTATCTAGAATCAGTCCAAGTTCTAGAGAAAAGCATCATTTAAAAACAAAGTAGCATTCTATAATTAGTCAGTGTTCAGCAAGATCATAGCAGCATTGTAGAATAAAGCTGCGTACTAGAATCATTAAGGGTTCTGGAGTCATTCTACAATCAGTCAGGGTCACTTTATACAGATAAGCCAGGCAGTGATCTAGAGTGAAGCAGCATTCTAGAATCAGTGTTCAGCAAGGATAAAGCAGCATTCTAGAATCAGTAAGGTTTCTGTAGTAAAGCATCATTCTAGAATAAAGTGGTATTCTAGAATCAGTCAGGGTCACTTTATGTAGTTAAGTCAGGCAGTGATCTAGAGTAAAGCACCATTGTAGAATAAAGCAGCATTCTAGAATCAGTAAGGTTTCTGTAGTAAAGCATCATTCTAGAATAAAGTGGTATTCTAGAATCAGTCAGGGTCACTTTATGCAGTTAAGTCAGGCAGTGATCTAGAGTAAAGCACCATTGTAGAATAAAGCAGCATTCTAGAATCAGTAAGGTTTTTGTAGTAAAGCATCATTCTAGAATAAAGTGGTATTCTAGAATCAGTCAGGGTCACTTTATGCAGTTAAGTCAGGCAGTGATCTAGAGTAAAGCACCATTGTAGAATAAAGCAGCATTCTAGAATCAGTCAGTATTCTAGAGTAAAACAGCATTGTAGAAGCAGTCAGGGCTCTAGAATCAGTCAGAGTTCTAGAGTAAAGCAGTGTTTTACAGTCAGGCTGTTTTCGATTCTCATAAACACAGTAATGATGTTTAATCAACAGTTTGCAATCCAAGATTTGTGGCAGGCGGTGGTTTCGTGATTAAAGCTCGACCACTAGATGGCAGTGTTCTTTACCATTAGCCTTCTCCACTCCAACACTAACTAGTAGCAAAAGTGTGCACTGCTAACATTAGCATTAGAAAACCTACGCAGAATATTTTAAAATTCGTAATGTATTGAATTCTAAGCCCTGTATCATGATACGTATCATATCGCCAGGTTCTCGCCAATACACAGCCATGTTCTGCACATGGTTCTGTGAGCCTGAGGACGAGATGGTATGGTATTATTTTGAATATTAAACAGTCTGAGCTACTAAACACACACAGCTGGATTATTAATAAGACAAGAAGCTCACTCGTCTGCATATCTGCACTCGTGCATATGAACAAACGTAAGAGCAGAAAAAGTTCTGAAACTCAGCAAACCTGGCAACCCGCTGAAACGGAACAGAACAGGCCCGACAGACGTGCCTTCTTCACGTTAATGGGACGTGAGGTCGTCCAGGTGAAGGTCTTGCCGTCCAGGCTTCATAATAGCTCTGTAACGTCTCTCAGAGCGTTCCCGAGCTCTTCTCGAGCTCCCTGCGCTGCGAAATGACCCTTTGCTGGAACGCCGGCACCTGTCCCATTAAGGAACGGCCCCCTCTGACACCCCCCCACCACCTTGTGTGTGCATGAGGCTGACACTGTTAGTGTCATCTGCACATGCCTGTTTGGGGTATTAATAGCACCTCCGGTATGTGTGTGCAGGCGGGTAATGATCTGGCAAAAACATAACAATCAGAGCTGCAGACTAGAAATATTTAGAATTTACTTTATTTGAATTAGTTAATCTGCTAAAATTTGTCATTAACTATTATATATATATATATATATATATATATATATATATATATATATATATATATATATTTTTTTTTTTTTTTTTTTTTTTTTTTTTAATATATATATATAGTAAGGGCACTACTGGTTCTATTCTATCTGGTTCTCATAAAATTTTGAAAAAAGATATTGTATTAAATATATACATAATATTGTTGATGCGTATTGTATATTATGAATACGCTATAAAAGTATTTTGACATGACCTTTTGCTCACTAGTAGGTAGTAATTGCTAAATAATAAAAAAATATAATAAAGCTATAAATACCAGTAATAACAATAGTAGTAATAGTAACAACAATAATAATAATAATAATACCACAGCTGTCAAACTCAATAATAACAATAGTAGTAATCATAATAATAATAATAAAAATAATAATAATAATACATTAGCTATAAAACAATAAAAGTAATAATAGTATTACTACTACTACTATTGATAATAATAATAACAATTATTATTATTATAATTATTATTATTATTATTATTATTATGCTAGGTTTTTAGTTTGTCTACTCTTTAAATCTCCAGTGTATTATATTGCTATCAGACCGTTTCTATACACCAGTTATTATAACACTGCTGAAGAGTAATAATCCAGCAGGCCAGAGGACTAGTAAGTACTGAGTATACTGAGTATTTTCAGTGACACTCAGATTTGGAAGAACCTGTTATGGTTTTGTTTAGACGTGGTGGATTTTGTCCTCTAAGTACAAGGACACACTCTGAGCATGTGCAGCTCGGTGGCCACGCCCACAGTCCCCTAGTAGCCCCTGAGTAGCCAGTCAGAACCGTGACGAGTTTCACGGGGAGGTTCGGGTTCTCCTGGCAGGGCGTGGGTACAGTTGCTGTCTGGCAGTAAGGGGGTTATAATTAGCCAGAGTTTGTCTGATAAGGGGGGATTGCTAGGGGGTGCTGGGGGGATTTTTCACATTTCCTCTTGAGGTGTTGGCTTATGTGCTCTAGGCGGCTCTAAGGTCATCCCTGGGTAATGCTTTCAGTTCCAGTTCCCTATGTTCTAGATATTAACCTAGTAATTGTGAGGTATGAATATGATGGTGAGCTCCAGGGTAGTTAAACTTATTTCATTAAACTGAAATGTGTAGGAGGTGCTAGATTCTAGGAGGTTCTAGGAAGTTCCAGCTGCTTATATGACATAAACACATGTTGATTAAATGTATATATAAATAGAACTGAATCTGGGCTGCAGAAGACAGGAGTGGGTTTACTGTGGTTTTACTGTGGTTCTTGATATTCTGTACCATGCCATATAGCTTATCTGGTACTTGTGGGTGTTCCTGAGTTACTTTCCTGCTGAAATGAGTGACATTACCACCAAAACTTTCCACCAACTCCAAATAATGAAGATAGTTTGGCTGGGTCCTTTTTTGGCTTTATATCTAGAACCTGTTTCTTTAATAAAGCTAATATCAGGATTTGATATTTTTAATATTTTTTTAGTACACTGTTTCTAGAATGGCACTTTATTCTAGAACCTGGACTGATTCTAGAACCCTGAGCAAAATAGATGTAACTTCTTAAAATAACCCTGGCTGATTCTAGAATGCTGCTTTGTTCTAGATTTCACTGTAATGTAATCAGACTGTCTTGAAGCTTTTTAACATTATACGTAGGGCTTTGCAGGTTATACCCCACAGTTGGTTCATATCTAGAACCCGAGGTGCTCAGTTCTGGTCCTGGAGACCCAACACCCTGCAGGTTTAAGCTCCAACCCTAATCTAGACCACCTGATCCAAGTAATAGAGACCTTTAGGGCTCTGAATATCATCGCTGTCCGAAAAACTAGTATCTCTGAAATAGTAACTTTACAGGAGAGGCCAAAAACCGTCTTTAAATGTAAGTCAATGGAACCAGAATTCTTTCCAAGCTATTTTGGAGCCTTTCTGATGGTTCATTGGTAATAAAATGTTCACACAGTGTAAACGGCAGCTGTGACATTCAACTGACATAGAAAAATAAAAACCGACAAACCTTTGGTTGAATCTGAACTCTCCAGGGTGGTAGATCTCCAGGATTGGGAACAGCTGGGAGCATCTCTGTAGAGCTGTGTATTGGCAAGAACCTGGCGATACAATACCTATTGTCATACAGCAGTCACAATTCAATATATCACGATATACTGCTATATTGCAAGTAAAGTGATATAAAATTAAAACACACCACTGTATGAACAGGTTTACCAATGTTTACAATAGCAATGCGCCCTTGTGCTGCTTGTTAATGTTGGAGTGGAGCTGAAAATGGATTACAACATTGCCATCTAGTGGTCAGAGGTTTAAACACAACACACACTGATTCACTGTGTGCCAGGAATCTGAGTATTAATACTGTGTTTTGGAGAATCAATACAGTATCACCAAACATAGTATCCCGATATTCCATTTTTTAATATTTTCTTACACCTCTACATCTCAGTGAGATTTAGATCTCAGACAGATTTAGCTGTCTCCGAGCTCAGTAATGATCCAGGTCTTTTGGGTGTTGGAACATCATACCAGCCTGATTTAAGGATGTATTTGACCTTATTAATAAGATAGCGTGTTTATTTTCTGTTAAGGGATTAATTAATAATTATTAGTGAGTAATTCACCTAATTGGGTGAGGGATTGGCATCCAGTCAACACATCAACACAAAAGCTTGTGTGCTGTAATTAGTGTACATGTAAACAATTAATGTAAACAATTGGTTTTGTTTATCCAAACAAATACTTTTGGCTGTGCATTTTTCCTTTAATGTAATTACTTAAAATAACAAACAAGCTGTTTTTACAGTATAGCATCAACACTCAGCTTTGTGTTCATCAGAGAACTTTTCAAACTTGTCTTCACTCTTTTCCTGAGTTCTGTATGTCGTCGCTGTCCAAAGAAAAACAAGCATGACTTTACAGGAGAGGCCAAAAACTTTACTTTCAATGTAAGTCAATGAATCCAGATTATTTCTAAGCTGTTTTGGAGCATTTCTATTGGTCTATTCATTATTGACTGTTAACATAGTGTAAACAGCAGCTGCCCAGTTTAAAACATATAGAAGAATGAAAATCGCTACGATACGTAAACTAAGCTGGTAACAAGTTTTACGATGTCACAAAGCCAACACATTAACTTCTTTCCACTTTTTTGGCCTACAGCAGTTTAGCTCCGCCCCTTTACGCTGAAGTTATAAGGAGTGTTTAGTCCAGATTGAGGTGCAAAGCGGGGCAACCAGTCAGAACAGAGCTCATTTACATATCATCACTGTCCAAGCCGCAAGTTGTTGAATTTACAGGAGCTGGTTTGGAGTTTTAATGTCAGTTAATGTTTATCTTATCAAAGCGATTTTGGAGCATTTCTATTGGCTGAATCAACATAAAATGTAAACATGTAAATGAGAAAAATGTATAGCATGTGAGGAAAACCGGAGTGGACCGGTTCTGCATATGGGCCCTTTAATATGCTCAGCTGTTGATTTGTCATAAAAACCTTTGAAAACATAGACGACCCCGAACTGCAGTGGGGGAAAGTCTGGAACTCGAGTAACAGGGGGACGGAAAGGCCAGAGGGTGGAGCCAGAGAGAGAGGGTGGGGGGGTAGAGAGAGGGAACATAGCAGTGGGAGAGAGACATATACCCACAGAAAGAGAGAGAAGGTGGGATAGAGAGGAAATAACAGTGAGAGAGAGGGGGGGGCATAGCAGTGGGGGAGAAAGAGAGAAGTTTCTGCATTGTAGAAGGTTAAACAGACAGATAGTTTAAAGGAAGACAGAGAGAACGAGAGAGAGAGAGAGAGAGAGGTTGGGGTAGAGAGGACATAGCAATAGGAGAGAGAGACACACAGAGAGAGAGAGAGGGGGGGGGTAGAAATAGAAAGAGAGGGAGAGAGAGAGAGGTTGGGGTAGAGAGGACGTAGCAGTAGGAGAGAGACACACACAGACATAGAGAGACAGAGAGAGAGAGAGAGAGAGAATATGAGAGAGAGGTTGGGGTAGAGAGGACATAGCAGTAAGAGAGAGAGACACAGAGAGAAAGACCGAGAGAGAGAGAGAGAGAGAGAGAGAGAGGAGAGAGAGGACATAGCAGTAGGAGAGAGAGACACACACAGTCACAGAGAGAAAGACAGAGAGAGAAAGAGAGAGAGAGAGGTTGGGGTAGAGAGAGAGAGAGAGAGAGAGAGATAGAGAGAGGGGTTGGGGTAGAGAGAGAGAGGTAGAAAGAGAGGAAGAGAGAAAGACAGAGAGAGGAAGAGAGAAAGAGAGAGAGAGAGAGAGAGTAGAGGAATATGGATGCCTTGGCTTTAGAAGCCACCCAGCCCAAAAAGGCTCAGCCGGGCACTCTGGCTGCGGGACCCCTTGCGCCTGCACCCACCAAACGCAAACCCGCGAAGAAAACTAAGAAAGCTGTTGTTTTTTTCGAGGTGGAGATTCTGGACGCCAAGACCAAAGACAAGCTCTGCTTCCTGGACAAGGTAAGCGCCTCCTTTTCCCCAGCGCCTCCGCCTGCTGCGGGACTAGTTTACAGCCTGTTTACAGGACAGCACGCTGTCACAGGAGTAGTGTGGTGGGACCCTGAACGTCCACGATTTCCCCCCTCAGTGCAGTCAGTCCACCAAGACGTGCTGGTTACGTGTTTATCTTTGTGCTGGAGCTGCCGTGTGATATTCTCTTATCTGTCTCTGTGACCTGCAGTCGTTTCTGTAGACGATAAATTTACACCAGAATAAACAATGTTATCGTAAATAATCTGTTCAGCTCTGAGCGTACGGTGAGCAGCGCTGGGTTTAATAGCTTGCTGGTGATATAATTACTCTATAACTGTCCAGTGGAGGTTCTAACTGTGTCTATGTGTAAAAGTTTAAACACCTGATCACATAACACATTCAGTTCACTTTCTGATCAAAAACTAGTTAACAGATCCAGATAGATCCAGTTGATAGATAGATAGATAGATATACAATTATACTAAGAAGGAGATATATGTGTATATATAGATAGATAGATAGATAGATAGATAGATAGATAGATAGATAAACAGATAGATAGATAGAGATAGATAGGTAGACTAATAGATAGATAGATAGATAAACAAATGGATAGATAGGTAGACTGATAGACAGAGATAGATAGATAGATAGATAGATAAACAAATGGATAGATAGGTAGACAGATAGATAGATAGATAAACGAATGGATAGATAGGTAGACTGATAGATAGATAAACAAATGGATAGATAGGTAGACTGATAGATAGATAGATAGATAGATAGATAGATAGATAGATAGATAGATAAACAAATGGATAGATAGGTAGACAGATAGATAGATAAACGAATGGATAGATAGGTAGACTGATAGAGATAGATAGATAGATAGATAGATAGATAAACAAATGGATAGATAGGTAGACTGATAGACATAGATAGATAGATATATAGATAGATAGATAAACAAATGGATAGATAGGTAGACTGATAGATAGATAGATAGATAGATAGATAGATAGATAAACAAATGGAACGATAGGTAGACTGATAGAGATAGATAAATAAGTAGACTAATGGATAGATAGATAGATAGATAGATATACAATTATACTGAGAGGGATATATATATATATATATATATATATATATATATATATATATATATATATATATAATATATATATATATATATATAGACAGATAGATAGATAAATATTAATACAGTTATACTGAGATAGATAGATATTAATACAGTTATACTGAGATAGATAGATAGATATTAATACAGTTATACTGAGATAGATAGATATTAATACAGTTATACTGAGATAGATAGATAAACAAATGGATAGATAGGTAGACAGATAGATAGATAGATAGATAGATAGATAGATAGATAGATAGATAGATAGATAAACAAATGGAACGATAGGTTAGACTGATAGAGATAGATAAATAAGTAGACTAATAGATAGATAGATATACAATTATACTGAGAGGGATATATATATATATATATATATATATATATATATATATATATATATATATATATATATATATATATATAGACAGATA
>CM038722.1:40805109-40830109 GCA_021613375.1 Megaleporinus macrocephalus | reverse complement strand
CGGAGATGGCACACTGAAGACTAAAGATGAAGAAGTATTGTGACATCACAGGGAAAGTTTGTAACATCAATCTGTGTGACATCACAGTTGTAACATCGAAGCTGCACTGAAGGTAATATAACGTCACAGTGGAGTTTAAAATGTGGCAGTAAAATCACAGTGAAGTTAAAGTATTGGGATCACAGAGGAATTAAAAACTGCTGTGATGTCACAATGTAATTGAAATTATTGTGACAGTGAAATTGCAAGTTTCACAACATTGCAGTGGAATTCAAGGTATTGTGACATCACAGTGGAATTAAAGGTACTGTGGCATCACAGTGGAATTGAAGGTACTGTGACATCACAGTGGAATTGAAAGTATCATGACATAACAGTGGAATTTGAAGTATTGTGACATCACAGTGTAATTGAAAGTATTTTGACATCACAGTGGAATTTGAAATATTGTGACATCACAGTGGAATTGGAAGTGGTGTAATGTCACAGTACAAACTGTTGTGGCACCGCAGTGGAACTCAAGGTGTTCTGGTGCCACATGGAGTTAATAATGTAGTGATGTCACAGTAAAATTGAAAGTATTGGGATTACACAATGGAACTGATATTGCTGAGGTTGTAATGGAATTTAAATGTTGTGATGTCACAGTCCAATTTGAATTGAAATAAAGGTATTGTGACATCACAGTGGAATTGAAAGTATCGTGACATCACAATGGAATCTGAAGTATCATGACATCACAGCAACATTGAAAGTGTTGTGACATCACAGTGTAATTGTGGTGTGATGTCACAGTGAAGTTAAAGGTTTTGGGATTATATGTTTACATTGCTGTGACGCCATAAAGGAATTTAAAGTGTTGCCATGTTGCAAACATATTTGAACTATTGTGACATCATATTCCAAATCCACTTCAGTTTCAACATCACAGTGGAGTTTGAACTGTTACCATATCAAACTTGAAATTGAAATATCACAGTGGATGTGAGAACACAGATTTTAAATAGAACAGAAATCTAAGTGTAGCCTGGTCTACCCTGTAGATCGTATGTAACCGAAGATAGAGGCCTGGACAGAACACCTTCCTGCACATTGTGTGTTCGGCTGTTGTGTAAAGTCCAGTTGTGATATGAGACCCTATCTGAGCTGAATGAGGTTTGTTCTGCAGTGTATGATCTTTCTTAATCAGTGTTGCAAAATTGGAGTCTGCCTCTAACCAGTCACTGTGTTACACTGGGTGCTGTATACACATAAATAGAGTCAGATTAATACGGGCTGTTCTCGCCACGTCACATCAGGCGATCACCGGTGGGGTTGATCAGTGGGGTCAAAGACCACCCGTCATTTAATCTATTACCGGTCCAAACAGCCGTTAAGTACGCAAGTTATTGATTTTTCAGGAGATGCTTTTGAGAAGGTTGGGTAGAAAAGAATATGCTCATATGAGGTAGTCAAATGAAACAGAAAACCTGGAGGTAAAAAAAGGAATGAAAGAGAAAATGGCGTTCCTAACAACCACCTGGATAACCTGGAAGACACCAACACTGTTCACCACAGATAAACAGTTTTCGGCTCACAGAGAGAGAAGAGAACATCAAACTACAACCAATCCAAATCTACAGGTGTTTCTGTCCATCTGTCCTCTGACCACCCCAGAGTCCAGAACCTCTGCATCGCTTCAGGTGTTTAGTATTATTTGGATGGTGAACAGCAGAACCAACTTCTAAGACTGAACTTTGGAGGTTCAGTACTGTAACCATGTAATTGCTGTATAGTATTTGTTTATATTGTTCAGCGCTGACCTTGTGGTCATGATGTTTAGATATCATTACCTGTATGTCTCATGCCCAGCCTTCATTATGGAATGGGTTACTGAATACTGAATACTGAATTACTGAAAATCAAGTATGTGTTACTTACATTACAGTTATTTACATTAAAGTTACATTAGTTATTTACATTACAGTTACTTACATTACAGTTCTTTACATTACAGTTACATTAGTTATTTACATTACAGTTACTTACATTATAGTTACATTACAGTTATTCACATTACACTTACATTACAGTTACTTACATTACAGCTATTTACAATACAGTTATTTACATTAGTTATTTCCATTACAATTACTTACATTACAGTTACTTACATTACAGTTACGTACATTACAGTTACTTACATTATAGTTACATTACTGTTATTCACTTTACAGCTATTCACATTAGTTACATTGCAGTTACTTACATTACAGCTATTTACAATAGTTATTTTCATTAGTTATTTCCATTACAATTACTTACATTACAGTTACTTACATTATACTTACATTACAGTTACTTACATTACAGTTACTTACATTATAGTTACATTACAGTTATTCACTTTACAGTTATTCACATTGCAGTTACATTGAAGTTACTTACATTACAGCTATTTACAATAGTTATTTATATCATTATTTATATTACAATTACTTACATTACAGTTATTTAAATTACTGTTATTCACATTACATTTACTTACAGTACAATTATTTACATTACAGTTACTTACATTACAGTTGCTTACATTACAGTTATTAACATTAGTTATTTACATTACAGTTACTTACGTTACAGTTATTTACGTTACAGTTATTTACATTAATTACTTAAATTACAGTTATTAATATTACAGTTACTTACGTTACTGTTATTTACATTACAGTTACTTACGTTACTGTTATTTACGTTACAGTTATTTACATTAGTTACTTACATTACAGTTATTAACATTACAGTTACTTGCATTACAGTTACTTACATTACAGTTACTTACATTACAGTTACTTATATTACAGTTACTTATATTACAGTTACTTACATTACAGTTACTTACATTACAGTTATTTACATTACAGTTCCAGCACGTTCAGCATCTGCCCGTGTTCTGTCTTGAAGAACAGCAGCTGTTGTGAGGCCCCGATGACTCTGGGCAACAGCCTGAGCAGCTAAATATACTACTAATTTCATTCACACACACAGCCTGGCTGCAGAGAGTGTTTATTTGTGTTTCTTGGTTAACAGGTGGAGCCCAATGCGACCATCGGCGAGATCAAGTCGATGTTCCACAGGAGCCGTAAGTGTACCGACAGACCCAGCGGACACGCTAATGGGAGCATATTAGCTAAGCTGAGAGTTCTCCTCTTCCAACACATACACTTACATACGCTTAAGCTCAGCAGCGGCCTGTCAAGATTAAACGGCTTGACAGGTTAAATTAACTGTTCTAGCCATTACAGTTATAGAGTTATGAGTGTTAGTCTGAAGTTTAGTCTCCTGTACTGGTGCCTGTTTCAAGGTGGTAATCGATGCATTGACCATCAGTATTAAGAGGTATGATCAGCAATCTGCAAACGTTTGGTTATATCTTATATAAGATGTATGTATATATCATATATCGTCACTGTCAAAAGGTACAACAAGTATCTCCAAAATAGTAACTTCACAGGAGAGGACAAAAACTCTCTTTACTCTTAAGTCAATGGAAGCAGATTATTTCCCAAGCTATTTTAGAGCATTTCTATTAGAGCATGTTAAATTCAGAATATTTCTAACCAATAGAAATGTAACTAACAGGTTACTAATAGTAACAGGAGAGGACAAAAATCTCTTTTAAGTTTGTCTAAGCAATTTTGGTGCATTTCTATTGGTCCATTCATCATGAAAAAATATGAAAATTATAGATTTTTTTTTGGTTTGGACCGTGACTTATGTATCTACATGTATCTACATCATTTGAGTTCAGCAGCTGTACTTTACATTGTAAAATACAGAAGTACTCCATAACTGATTGAAATAAATAGTCTTTTCATTAACTTCCATTGAACATAAAGAATCTTTTTGCTGTCCTGTGCAACAATATATAACATCACATATAACTTGACCAGGACGCTTGGACAGGAATCAGGATTATTATAATTCTGTGTAGTCCATAACTAGACTTAATAGTTCTACTGATTGACTTGACTGAGAGGAAATCAAGTAGCCAGCAGTGCTATGGCACTGGAGGTGGAGCGGCCCAGCTGTCTTAGCTGTTCTAGTGGTTTTCTAATTCTTCTGTCATGAAAGTATAAATCTGTAAATACCTTGAAATTAAATTTGGGATGAGTCGAACCGCAAATCAGTGAGGCCTTTATAATTTTGTGTGGTTTTGCTCATGTTCTGTCTGTTGTTTTATATTGTATATTGTTTGTTTATGTGTTTGTTTCAGACCCTCAGTGGTATCCTGCCAGACAGTCCATTCGTCTTGATCCCAGTGAGTAATTTCATTATCATCTGACCAACACGTTTCTACAGACCTGACATAAAATAGTCAACACTAACAATAGTAAACGTTTCAGTTCTGCACAGTGGGTTATATACATACTGCATAAACCATCCATTTCAAAACATGCCATAGTGACATTAACAAAACTTCACTGCTTGTTACGTTAGTTTTCAGCATTTGTAGACAAATTTGAAGTGTAAGTCAATGTTTGAAAGAAACTTGTTGCCTTGTAAAATGTGATTTGGGTGAAAAAAAGAGATAAAACTGTGAGGGGTTGATTTGGTCCACTCCCCAGATCGTACAGTTCTTAGATTATCGCTGCCCAAACTCTTCAAAACTGCAGCTCTGCAGGAGAAGGAGAAATATTCTCAGCTTTTAATGGAAGTTGATGCAGTTTTGGACAAGTTCATGTAGTTTTTCATCATGTCTTGGTTTATTCATCATGAAACCTTAATACAAGGTAACTGGACATTGGAGATTTGAACAAATGTAATATTAAATTACCTTTAAAATTGAAATACATTATTAATTCTTCTCTAAATAAAACATTTAATAAAAAAATTAAAAGAAAATGAAAGCGACAGTTAGGAATTTAAGTTATAGGTAGTTTTAAGTCCGTTTGAGTCCGCATTATAAAAAAAATAACAGCACATTTACATCTACCTACCTGTTCAGCCTACAGCAGTTAAGCCCCGCCCATTCACACATAGTCCAATTCACAAGGACTGTTTCAGCCCAGATTGCTTTTAGAACGAGTCACAGCCAATCAGAATATGAGTCATTTACATACATTGGTTATAAAACAATAACAGTGTTGATTAAGTCTATATCTGTGAAAGAGTATAAGTAATATAAGGGCTGTAGACGTCTGAGGTCGTGTTGTCATTCTGAACTCCTGGTCTAAGTTAGTTTTCAGTGGAGAACAAGGAACTGAGTTGACTGAAGACCTCACACACAAGACCAAACAAATAAATACAGGACTAAATACAGTGTGGAACATTCTGTTCACCACAGGGTGTCAAGTCAGTGCATACTTGCAGGTATATGTCTATGATTATTATGATGATGATGATGATGATGATGTTTTATGGTTTACTGATGTATTGTGTTGCAGAGGGGAAGTCACTGAAGGATGAAGACGTGTTGCAGCATCTACCTGTGGGCACCACAGCAACCTTCTACTTCAGAGACCTGGGAGCTCAGATCAGCTGGGTCACGGTAAAGCACACAGTCTAGTCTCACCGTACTTTCCATACTGCTGGATTACTGTAGCCAAACTAACATTACACCTACACCTAAACCTAATTTACATAAACACAAGATCAGATTTAGCTTTTTTGTCCAAATCTAACAACATAGCTGTGAGACTGTATATAAAAAGATGGTCTTCTAGAGCAACACATTGATAAAACAATCAAACAGTTTCCCTCTTTTAAACCAAATTCGCTTAATTCCCCCCAAAAAACATGGGGTATTTGAAGTTAGCTTTTTGAGATAAAGTGGGGCTGCCAATGCTGGAGTAATGGAGTTGAGCTGGGTTGACTCCTGTCTACCTGTTGAGCATCAATCACTCCATTTACATACACACAATTATAAACATCTTCCATAGACAAGCAACAAACCATGTTTTAGAAGAAAAGCAGCATATAGTTGGGGTTCATTGATGTAGTGTGGAAAATGCTCGTGGTTTTTGGGGAGCGTTCCACTATAAACCTCGTGGTTAGAGGTCAGATGTTAAGTCTGGAAGTTGCTTAACTAGGTGGCATCATGTAAGTGTACCTCTTTATTGCCTCATCTGCGGCTTTTGGGTTCCATGCACACAATCAGCTATACAAACCACCTGCTATCATCCAATCAGCAACCTCCTCACTGCATGTTTGGATACTCAGATCCAGCAATGAGTTTATTGTACTTGGATAGAATTGCAGTAGAAATTAGAAGTCTGGCGGAAATTAGAGTTTGGTGAGTCTCCCAGCCAACGAGGGAGAGTTGGCAGCTCTGATAAAAGCCCTTACTCTGGAGCTATGAGGCTAATATGTGTTAATCTGGCAAATATTGAAAATCATAATTAGCATAAAATCATAATAACCTGCTGATAAACTACATAAACAAGATACACTTCATCTAAGTAGCCTTTCGTCATCCATTTCACCTTTAGCAAGATGCTAATTTCAACTAGTGTCTATGTTTTAGTGTTGTTAGCACCAGGTTATCACTGCTAGCTATGTTAGCGTTGTATCTCTGCACTGTCTGGGCTATATTTGGGGTAAGAGGGGGAAACTGCGGGGGCTTTCTGTTAAAAGGCCTTTGGTTTGATTTGTTTGATGATTATTATTTATCTGGATACCAAACGTCACTGTATGTTTCTGTGTTTGTCTGCCTTTCACACACTTGAACAGGACCACCCTGTACAAAGACTGAGGGGGGATATATATATATAACCAGTGGAAATATGTGAGCCTGCTGCCAACAGCACAGAGATAGAGAGATAGAATAGACAAAGGGAGGAGAGAGAGAGAGAGAGAGAGAGAGAGAGAATAGATGGACAGAGGGAGACAGAGAATAGACAGAGAGAGAGAAAGAGAAAGAATAGACAGAGAGAATAGACAGACAGACAAAAAGATATAAACAGAAAGAGAGACAGAGAATAGACAGAGAGAGAGGATAGAGAGAGAATGAGAGAAAGAAAGAACAGAGAGAGAGAATAGACAGAGAGAGGCAGGGAGAGAGAGAATAGACAGAGGGGTTGGGAGAGAGAGCAGACAAAGAGAGAGAGAATAGTGATCAGTTGGAGTGTTTTTTCAGTAATTAAGGAGCACATATTCTAAATGTCTCATCTCCTCCCCTCTTTTCTCTACTTTTCTTATCTCTCCTCTCTTTTCTCATTTATTGCTTTCTCTTCTCTTTTCCTATACTTATGTGACTTCTCTTTTCTTGTTTTTTCCTCTCTTCTCTTCCTATCTCTTCTTATTTCTTCTCTTCTCTTCTTATTTTGTCTCTTTTCTTTTTTTTCTTTTTCTCCCTTCTCTTCTTTTCTCCTCTTTCTCCTCTATCCTCTTCTTATCTGTTCTCCTCTCTTCTTTTCTCCTCTGCTCCTCTTATTTATTCTCTTCTCTTCTCAGGTCTTCCTGACGGAGTATGCAGGTCCTCTGTTGATCTACCTGATGTTTTATTTCCGGGTGCCGTTCATCTACGCGCCGAAATACGACTTCACCACCAGCAAGCACTGGGTCGTACAGTGAGTGAGAACGTCCGACTCCTCAGACTGACTTTACCTCCTTCTTCTCCTCCTTCAAACCCTGAAGTTCTAGCGTACACGTTTCTATGATTCCAGTCTAACTAACACATACATAATGTCATGTGTATCAGTCTGTGGTTAATGAACCAGCATATGAGTTCTAACTGTCCCTGTAATGGGCTGTTGAGCAGACAGTGGGCTGATGGGTAATGTAGTTCTGTTGTTTTGTAGTTTGGCCTGTATGTGTCACTCCTTCCACTACGTTAAGAGACTACTAGAGACGCTGTTCGTCCACCGCTTCTCTCACGGGACGATGCCGCTCCGCAACATCTTCAAGGTGAGGAGAAGCTCACAGTGACACAGAGGACCCTCATTAACACAGTGTGGTCGTATCTAATACTTCATTTTGAGGCACCTGGAGCGACGGAGTCGAGCTGGTTTGACTTCTGTCTACCTCTTAGCTGAGCTTCATTGGCGAGGTTCTAAACTGGAAGTTCAGCGTTCCCTCATTAACTTCCTAGCTGGAAGTAAAAAATGTCAGGACTCCAAGTATGGATCGATATTGTAATACATAGTTAAGTTGCTTAGCTCGGTGGTCTGTAACTCTTTGGCAGTCGAGAAACTCCCAACAAGAAATTGAGTCTCGTCACACATACAGCATTTGAAACAAGTGCAGTGGGCGGAGCCTTTCTCCGTTTGCAACCAATTAGCTATACGAAGTACCTGATATCCTTCAATCAGCAACCGGCTCACTGTATGTTCGGATCCAGCAATGAGCTTAATGTACTTGGATAGAGTTGAAGTACAAATTAGAAGTCTAGGCAGATCAGACTGAGTTTGGTGAGTCTCCTAGTCAATGATGGAGAGTCGGCAGCTCTGATAAAAGCCTTTACTCTGGAGCTACGAGGTTAATATGTGTTAATCTGGCAAGTATTGAAAATCATAAGCATAGAAACCAAGATAACCTGCTGAATGCAGAAACCTTGGGTGTGTCTCAAAACCTACTGAGCTCCTACATAGGCAGCATTGTACATCATAGTATGCGCTCCCGACATGTAGACTGTCCCAATTCTTACATACCTTAAACATGCTGTCTACTGAGGATTTAGACCTTATTTAGACCTGAATTTAAGGAAGCATCGAACGCTTCCTCAGCCACTAAGACAATGATGCCATGATGCACCGCAGGCTAATCTTCGAGCAGTGAAGTGGTTTTAAAATGTGAGTTATTTTGATTCTCTGGAGTTTTAATGTGTTTCTGGTCATATAATCACACAAAACAGTATTTTATTATCAACTCTGTAACGAGTCCTTCACCATTTACACTTTTATACTCCAGACATTAGCATTTATACTAGCAGATTCTTTAAGCCTCGGGCTATTGTATTGGATGCCAGCTGGTAGCTTAGCAACCAGCTAAACCACCGGTGGCGTGCTGCAGTGGGCGGGAACAAGCCGTGATGCAGTCTCTCTCTAACTAGAGCGTCTCAGTAATCTGTTTTATGAGGAGAGATGAGGAGAGAACGCTGCTACTTACACAGCTGCCTACTTACACACTCACTAGGATTTGAGACAGACCCCTTGTCATTCGCTTATTGAGTAGACTTACATTATCCCATTAGCTGGTAAACCTGGTGGGCAATGGTGGTAAACCTGGTGGTCTTGTGCCGTATAACATCCTGCATGTATCATGAAGGGATTTATAAAAAGGAACTGTCCTAAACATGGTCAACAGACATCATACAGGTATACAGTGATGTAATAAGATTATATCACCAGAGATATAATGAATTGTATCTCCAGTGACGTGCTGAGCTCAGTTCTGATGTCAGGGTGACTTTAAGTCCTTTAAAGGTTTAATCTGGTGTGTGTGGAGCTGAACTGCACTGCTGTGACTGTTTGGAATGCTGATGATACTTTGTGCTAAGCTAACTTTAGCTGGAACCTTTGAACTTAAACAGGATCAGGTGTCTGCATTTATTCTGTGTGTGACCTATAACATCACATGTCATTTGTGTGTCTGTGTATGTGTGTGTGTGTGTGTGTGTGTGTGTGTGTATGTATATATATATGTGTGTGTCTCTGTCTCTGTGTGTGTCTCTGTGTGTGTGTGTCTCTGTGTGTCTGTGTATGTGTGTGTGTGTGTGTGTGTGTGTGTGTGTGTGTGTGTGTTTCAGAACTGTACTTATTACTGGGGATTTGCTGCCTGGATGGCTTATTATATCAACCACCCGCTCTACACGCCACCCAGTGAGTATACAACAACCACCAGACGTGAATTCACACCACTTTAATTCACACTGGAACAACACTCTGATACACACTGGAACAACACTCTGATACACACTGGAACAACACTCTGATACACACTGGAACAACACTCTGATACACACTGGAACAACACTCTGATACACACTGGAACAATACTCTGATACACACTGGAACAACACTCTGATACACACTGGAACAATACTCTGATACACACTGGAACACACTCTGATACACACTGGAACAACACTCTGATACAAACTGGAAGACCACTCTGATACACTCTAAAACACTGTGATTTACATTGTAACACCACTCTGATTTACTCTTGAACAACACTCCTATTCATACTGGAACAAGTCTCTGATTCACTCTAGAACGTCACTCTGATTCACCCTAGAACAACACTCTGATACACACTGGAACAACACTCTGATACACACTGGAACAACACTCTGATACACACTGGAATAACACTCTGATACACACTGGAACAACACTCTGATACAAACTGGAAGACCACTCTGATACACTCTAAAACACTGTGATTTACATTGTAACACCA
This sequence comes from Megaleporinus macrocephalus, assembly GCA_021613375.1. Lineage (NCBI taxonomy): Eukaryota > Metazoa > Chordata > Actinopteri > Characiformes > Anostomidae > Megaleporinus > Megaleporinus macrocephalus. The sequence goes on along the minus strand of CM038722.1, from coordinate 40,819,726 downwards.
CTCTGATTTACTCTTGAACAACACTCCTATTCATACTGGAACAAGTCTTGGATTCACTCTAGAACGTCACTCTGATTCACTCTAGAACAACACTCTGATACACACTGGAACAACACTCTGATACACACTGGAACAACACTCTGATACACACTGGAACAACACTCTGATACACACTGGAACAACACTCTGATACACACTGGAATAACACTCTGATACACACTGGAACAACACTCTGATACAAACTGGAAGACCACTCTGATACACTCTAAAACACTGTGATTTACATTGTAACACCACTCTGATTTACTCTTGAACAACACTCCTATTCATACTGGAACAAGTCTCTGATTCACTCTAGAACGTCACTCTGATTCACTCTAGAACACCACTCTGATTCTCTCTGGAACAACACTGATTCACTCTAGAAAAATACTCTGGTTCACACTGGAACACTACTCAGATTTGAGTCTCTGAGTCTCTCTGGAATAACACTCTGATTTACTCTATAACATCTATCTGATTCTTGCTGGAATGATACTCTGATTCACTCTAGAAAAATACTCTGATTCACCCTGGAATAATACTCTGATTCACTCTAGAAAAATACTCTTATTCAGTCTAGAACAACACTCTGATTTACTCTAAAGCAACACTCTTATTCACTCTAGAACACCTCTCTAATTCTTACTGGAACACCACTCTTATTCATACTGGAACACCCCATGGATTCACTCTAGAACACCACTCGGAATCACCCTGGAACAACACTCTGATTCACTCTAGAACACCTATCTGATTTACTCTAGAACACCTCTCTGATTCACTCTAAAACACCTCTCTAATTCTTACTGGAACACCTCTCTGATTCACTCTAGAACACCTCTCTAATTCTTACTGGAACACCACTCTGATTCTTACTGGAACACCTCTCTAATTCTTACTGGAACACCTCTCTAATTCTTACTGGAACGCCTCTCTGATTCTTACTGGAACACCACTCTGATTCTTACTGGAACGCCTCTCTGATTCTTACTGGAACACCTCTCTAATTCTTACTGGAACACCTCTCTGATTCTTACTGGAACACCACTCTGATTCTTACTGGAACATCACTCTGATTCTTACTGGAACACCTCTCTGATTCTTACTGGAACACCACTCTGATTCTTACTGGAACACCGCTCTGATCCACACTGGAACATCACTCTGATTCACACTGCATGATTATTTTAATTCACGTTGATTCTGATTCACACCAGAACAATGTCCTGGATTCATGCTGGATTAGTTTAAAACGGTTTAAATGGTTTTAAGTGCTTGATTCTGATGTCTGTGATTTTAATCCAGTTTGATTTTATCCAGCTTTAGTTTATACAGTCTGAAAATAGTAACTGGAGAGATTTTAATCCAGTGTGAATCTCCAAAGAATGAAAGTCATACAAGAACAGCGTTCTTCTGTAGTATCACTGAAACACTGTTTAATAGTATAAATATGATCTTAACATTACCACTTTTTATATTCGGTTCTTGTTCAGAACCTGGTATCGCAGACTTCCGTAGCTCTAACGTTGTGCCTGTGTTGCAGCTTACGGAGAGCAGCAGGTGAAAATGGCGCTCATCATTTTCCTGGTAAGTGCTGATTCCAGATCTGCCGTCTTCTGCTATATGGTAACAGACGTGAACAGACGAGTATTAGTGCTGACTGTCTTCTCCTCCTGCAGTTCTGCCAGATCGGCAACTTCTCCATCCACATTGCACTGAGGAACCTACGACCTCCAGGTGAGGCTGGAGTACACACTCGGCCCAGACGTAGAACATGTTGTTGGCGTTTCCATTTATTTTTACTTCAGTCACTGTGTGTGATTAATATCATCTGCTTTCATCTCCAAGGCTCGAAGACCAGGAAGATTCCGTATCCCACTAAGAACCCCTTCACCTGGATCTTCCTGCTGGTGTCCTGCCCCAACTACACCTATGAGGTCAGTTCACGCATGTAAACATATAACGAAGTTCCCATGTATCCTGGAACACCTGGAAACATCTGCTCTGGTTTTTGAGTCGCCTGGAAAATAAGGAAATTTATCAGATGTCTTGGTGAAGTTGGGTCTCCAGAAGGTTTCAGATTTCAGGATATTTCCATGTTTCAGCATGTTATTAGTTCAGCGTGTTCGGTTAGAGTGTCCACTGATATTTAAGAAACACAACCAACACTCTACCGTAGTAAAGATCCTGAGTTAAAATTCTTACTGCTGACTTTTCAGTTCAGACCTGCTTGAAGTTGTAGGGGCTTCTATATCTGATGGTCCTGACTGATATTCTTATATATATGTGTTTGTCTTGGTAGCTGGGTTCGTGGCTGGGCTTCACCCTGATGACTCAGTGTCTGCCGGTGGCCTTCTTCACTCTCGTGGGTTTCATCCAAATGACCGTGTGGGCCAAAGGGAAACACCGCAGCTACTTGAAGGAGTTCCGCGACTACCCTCCACTTCGCTCGCCCATCCTACCCTTCATACTGTAGAGCAGCCTCGTTCCAATCCACCCTGCACTTGTCCCCTAACCCCTAGTTCCCCAATTCCAAGGCCATTGACCAGAACCCTAGAAACCCTACCATGGCCAACTTCCACCAGCTTCCTCATTTCCCAATGATAATAAGGCCCAAATCCCAAATCCATGCTAATCCGAACCCTTGTTCCCTAAACCCTACCCCCAAGGCCCTTCTCCCAGAACTTTAAAATACCCCAAATATCAATGAGCCAAGACATGTTTGGTGTCGAAGGTTTGCTTCTTCTTGGAGCTACAAGGCTAATTAAACGAGTAATGGAAGGTTATATACACCAATCAACACTGTACCGCCTGCATGCCTAAACCATGTTAAGTCATGTTGAATGGACTTTGTTTATGGTTTCTGATACTGTACGACACATCGTTGTCTACAACCATGGACTACAGTGATCTGCTACAATTGAAGCCGAGGTGAAATGATGTATATTCAATTTATCGCCAAACTATTGGTTCAAACAACATAATCCACGGTCTATTTCTGCATTGACAGTTGGGGGTGCATATGAGGGGTCAGTGGGCCATTTTACTCCAGCGCTTTTCAACCTAACCATCCAGACATTGAACTTCCATCCAACCCATTGACTTCTACTGTTTTGAGTGTTTGTTCTGTTCCATTCTAAGTACGTGGGAACTCGATCACACGCTCTCGTGCCAGTAGATGGAGATTAGGTTTAAAAACGCTGGGTTGTTTTACTGGTACTGGAAGTATTTCTGTATGTAAAGACTACTAAACAAGGCTGATTGTTTGTATTACAGTAATTGTTTGACAGTCAGTTTATGGCTCTGTTGTGTTAACTGTATAAAGGATTTCAGGCAGTACTGATGTCTAACCATGACTGTCAACATTGTGTATACACAAAACCAGCTAGCTATGCTAACAGGCTATGCTAAAGGCTAATAAAGACTAATTAACCATAAAGCAGAAAACGAACTTTATGACAGAGCACAAATATTGCTGTTCTTTGTTAAAGAGAGAAAATCAAGGGCACTTTGTCTGAACACTGTTTACCAATATTACTGTTTACATTCGAAATACACGCTACATAATTTCTGCTCCTTGTTTGTGTAAAATTCCTGTTTTTTGATCATCTGCATGGAAGAGGTGCTACAACGCTGGTGGAAATACCAAATGATCTGTGATATCTCGATACCAGACATATACAAAGTTCAGTCTTAGTAGCTGGTTTAGCATTTTCTTTTTTTCACCATCCATCTTTTCCTCCACCAGAACACCAGCAGTTTCTTGAAAGCTACACATCCATTTAGACCCCGTACTGTAGTAATAATAATATTAATAAAATAATGTTTTATGAATTTAGTCCATTGAGAAATCTCAGGTTTGACCATGAAGTCAGTTAAATTCTGTTATTGTAATATTAATAATTAATTCTGAAAATGCAGCCAGTTTATGTGTGAAAGTAGCCCAAGAGGGTTTTCTGTAGGCCAAAAAATGAGCTGATGTTACATATTTCTGTATGTTCTACCTGCTGTTTAAAAAAATATATAGATACTTTAAAAGTTTAGGTGGAAATGAAGCCGTTCAGAGTGATATGGTGTGAAATACTTTGTTCTAGAGAAACGTACTAGGTCAGAACTGTTCACAGTGGTGGTGAATGGAACCAGACGTCCACCTCAAAGAGTTCCCTCACAGACAGTTATTACATTATAAATTATGTAATCCTGAATACTCTTGCCTGATACACTGTTTTATAGTAGGTATGCTCTAAAATGCATTTTCATCTACTTATTTTGTCCACTCATGTTGGAGGAGCACTTGACAGGTGTTCCAAAGTAAAATAGTCCCAAAAGAAAACATACTTTTTCAGATTTATTTTAGTATCATCAACATCACATATTACCTCAGAAGACACGTGTAGGTTCACTGGTGGTTTTGACAGTAAATAAAATGTGTATATTTGTGTTGTAGGCATAGTGACCCCTGGTTACCATCACCACCACTATAAACAACACTTGAACCACTACAATCAACCATTTCACACCAAACCACTTTGAATTACTCTAATAATATCTCAACACTGACTTTGTGCCCACAGGACACTGCTGTCTGGATAGTTTTGGTTGGTGGACGATTCTCAGTCCAGCAGAGACACTGAGGTGTTTAAACACTCCAGCAGCAGCACTGCTGTGTCTGATCCACTCACACCAGCACAACACACACACACTAACACACCACCACCATGTCAGTGTTACTGCAGTGCTGAGAATGATCCATTTCCAGTGGTATCTGCTCTGTGGTGGTCCTGTGGGGGTCCTGATCATTAAAGAACAGAGTAATAAAGTAAACAGAGAATCAGATGAACTACAGTCTGTAAGTGGAGCTCCTGTATGGTCAGTGGAGCTGATACAGTGGACAGTGAGTGGAGATATGAGGAGGTGGTTTTATTGTTATGCTGATGGTTTACACCAGTGCTGTTTCTTATCAGTGTGTTAGGAACGACACTGAGCTGAGGATGTTTGAAATATGATGTATACGAATATGTACCCGCACTCAGAGAAACAGCGAGTAGACCAGAGACTCATAACATACTCTTTATTACTGAGAGCAGCTCTGTGTGTAGAGACAAAGAGAACAGATACGAGAGAACAACGAACGAGGGCCAAGATGAAGGGGGGAGATAAAGGAGGGATGTTCACGCCGCCTGCGCTTCGATCCTCTTCTTTCTCAGGTTCAGCCTCCTCTCTCGCTCATACTCCTTCATCCTCATCACGTAACTGCAGACACACAAAAAGACAGTGATGATCAATGCAGTCACATGGCCCACCAGCCCACCGCTGTTTAATTACTATACACTAATGTGGAAAAAAGACTTTATCTGATCAGGAAGTGTATGTACACCAGTAAGAACAGCAGATCTGATGTAAATAATCATACATACAATACAAAGTAACATGAATATCTTATTGTGAGAGAAGCAGATCAGATCTTGATCCAGTTTGAAGAACAAAGTTAGGTTCCAGATTTCTCCTGGACGCCCCAGACATTGTATGAATGTATTCCGTTCCTTCAGCAGCAATCTTGATTTAGCTTAATGAAGTACTGAGCAGTCAAAGCAGGTATTAGATGAGAACTGTAAATAATACTGGGTTGTTTATAGAAGGAGAAGCTTGGAAAGGGTTAAATAAACACACTGACGTATAAAAAACCTCTACTTACTGTATTAATACTGTTTAATATTTTAAAAATAAAGGAATTAATACATTCTTGGAATAAATAGCTTTTTAAATATAATAATAACACAAGTAATTAAAACATTTACACAGTACAGGCTTTTCAATGCACACAAAAGCCACTTGATGGCTAACAGCGCCCCCTTCTGGAGATTGTTCAGCCTGCACTGTGAACAAGAATCAGCTCATCAATCCCGACATATGCAGTGATTTTAATCTAGTCAGCTGTAAATGACGGCAAACACCAAACAGGGACTCGTTAGCATCATGCTAATTAAATGATGATCATTATCAGGATTATCGCCCCCTCAGTCTTAAACTGCAGGCACTGCTCAAAGCAATGTCCACATACGGTGCACATTAATAACAAAGCATTCCCGTCTTCACAGCTCAGCTACACACCAGCAAACAGAACCTGCACAATACTGCTTTATTATTATTATTATTATTATTATTATTATCATAATCATAGTATTATTATTATATTATATAATAGTGTGTTAGTGTACTGGAGCTTTTAAAGACCCCATTATTACATCATTACTTAATAGTAAACATGAATGAAATATCACATGTATATTTAAATTTATATTGTTTAATATTTTCTGAGAACACCACCCGCAGTCAAGGACCAGAGCAACTTTTTCTCTCCAGGTCAGAGTGAGCTTAGCTGATCTAGAGTGATATATCACTTTAGCTTGCTCAAAACCAAACTGAGCATAAAATACAACACAGAACATTACAGCGTGTAACAGTGAGAACTAACAGCCAGCACACGCGTGAGTGAGTGTACGTGAGAGAGAGAGTGTACGTGTGTAAGTGTATGTATATGAACAAGTGAATGTGTGCATGTGTGTATGTTCACGTGTGAAAGTGTATATATGTGTCAAAGCGTGTGTGTGTGTACACGTGTGTAAGCGCGTGTGTTCACATGTGTGTAAGTGTATGTATGTGTTAGTGTGTGTAAGTAACTGTGTGTGTGTATGTACACATGTGTATATGTGAGTGTACATGTGTGTAAGTGCATATATGTGTGTGTTAGTGTGTCTGTATAAGTGTGTGTGTAAGCGTGTATGTTTGTGTGTGTATATATGTGTGTATGTGCGTGTGTGTGTGTGTATATGTATATATATATATATATATGTGTGTGTGTGTGTGTGTGTGTGTGTGTGTGTGTGTTTTCTTACTCCTGGTGTTCGCAGTAGTCCCAGTCGTGTCTCTCGTGTTTGCAGGCGAGGAAGTTGGGGAAGTTGTCTCTCTTACACTTCATCAGTTTGAGCAGGTGGTGAGCGCAGTAGTCTCGCTGCTCCACCGGCAGCATAGCCAGATTCATCTGCTCCTGAGTGGCTACGGGCACTGCAGAGAGAACACCAGACATCCTGATCAGAGCGCGTCCAGTCCGTCACCACTGCTGCACCTTAAATCAAATCTATAGCACTAACTCACTAACCGGCCTGTTAACACTGTTAACACACACAGCAGCTGATACTGTCCACTTTGTTGGACTCAGGAAGCTGTTAGAAATTATCTTTAAAACCAGCAGAAGTTCTTTCCTACTCGCCAACTTCTCAGTCACATTTGTTGTCTGACCTTTAAAGAGAATCTATATATTTTTATCAAATTCAAGTCGCTGAGATGTGAAACAGTAAGCTTTGGGTTCTGGAAAGGCGCTATATAAGAATAAAGTATTATTATTTATTTACACTGGTGGTCATAGGAACCGGGGCTAACACAGCTAACTTGGCTAAATACCGCTACCCATTACGACCACTGATCTTCTAAGGACGGCTGAACAAGTAATAACGTTTGTTAAAATTGAGCATTTTTAAATCCTGAGTTCTGTATTTTTTAGTAATCATACAGCGTCTATATTTTACTCTGGACACAACAGACACTTAAACCAGTAAAACAAAAAAAAAAAAAGACCTATTATGCTCATTGTCAGTGCTAATTGCTGTATTTTTGTTATCTACCATAATAGATTTACATGCTTCAATTTTCCTAAACCACAATATTTTTTCACACTTAACGTCACTCTCTGTTAAAGCTCCTGTGTCTTTAAGCCCCGCCTCCTGATGAGCCTAGTGTGCTCTGATTGGTGACTGAAAGTCTGGTAGAACAAGTTTATACTGTTTTTTCTCCCTGTGCATTGTGTGATGGTAGGCGTTCATAAGAATTGGGTTATGAGATAATGCCACCTTGTAACAGAAAAAGGCTCAAACGAGAGCTGAGAAAGCTTTGGCCTTCATTAATTAGCAGAACATTCACAAAAAGCATCTTTAAATTGTGGCATTAATACTGTTCCCAAATCATTTATATAAACAATTGTTTTTATAAATTGTTGTTATAAATAAAATAATATTATTTTGCCTTATTATACTCTACATTTACCCCTCCACCAACAGTAGACTACCGCTCAAAAGTTTTGGATCACTTTCATGCAATTCACAAACAATATTGTCCATTTCACAATTAATGTAAGTGTATCAGATGATATTTAAAGAATAAAAATGTTTGTATTAAAGTCTATTTATGTATAGAGGCTTATTTTACATATAGTTCTATTATCAGCAAATCTCAGTCCTCTGTCTAAATCTCCTGGTACGGCCGCCAATCCAGGTTAAGGATGTTATTGGACTAATTGGTTGTTAGAACACTCTTGATCAAAACAACTTTCTTTAGAGACCCGTCAGTCCATTGTTGTGTTAAGGAAGAAGATACTCCATTGAACACAAGAACATTTCACTGTGATCCCAAACTTATATATATATAAAACTAGAACCTTCTTAAAACTGTCAGGAAACAATATGAAAATAAAACAAAATCCTAACATTGTATTCATAACCATTTCTTTTTATCAGACTTTTCACACTTTAGATGTTCAGTCTGTTGTTTAGAAAATCACTAGTGTATGCAAATTTCATGATGAACTTGGAAAACAATCTAGTTTCATTGACTTCCATTGAAAGTTAAGTATGTTTTTGTTCTCTCCTGTAAAGTTGCAATTTTAGAGATACTTGTTTTTCATTGGACAGCGACCATATATAACAGCACATTGAATTTCTACTACACTAATCTAATACCCATAAAATAGTTTTTATTAGTCTATTATTGAGATTTTCTCCAACACGAGCTTTCATACTCCGTTTCTTAACTAGCTAAGAACGCTGGACTGAATCTGAGAGGCTGTCAGAATCAGAATATGAAACTTTCTAGTCCACCTTAAACGCTGCAGCAGTCCCAGTCTGGAGCTGAACAGCAGAGCGGCAGTGCAGCTCTGTTTAAGGTGGACCGGAGAGTTCGGATACGAAGCTGGAGAACACGCTGCTCAACTAGAGCCCAGTAATAGACGGGCTTGTTTTAGGGGTCCTGGAGCTGACCCTCTGACCGTAAACACGCTGAACGTTAATAATCTCTTCACTTGAAAGCGGTGTTGGAGGTGTTTGAGGTGTTTAAGGTGTTTACTGCTCACCTCTCTCTTTCCGCTCCCCGAAGCCGAACTCCGGCTCGTTCTGGAAGGGCTTCTGCGGGTCCGGAGCCGAGTCCCTCTCCGTGATGTAGCTCCGCACCAGGTGAGACCCCATGGCGAGCTAACGGACCACTAACGTCACTAATGAGTTTATTTAGAAATCAATAAAGTCCTGCACACGGCCATTCGGTCACCTCCAAACCCTCGGCTCGTTTCCGGCTGCCGCAGGAAGTACGCTCGGCTGTGTTCCAATCTCTAATCTACACTATTTAGTACACTAGAATGGAGGACTCGGAATATTTATATTTTTCCGGTAGCAGTTTATCAACATCTGGACTTAATATGTCAAAAAACGTCTTTTAGCATCTGAAATATTTTTCCTCGATATTTTAATTTATATTTTATTAACGTATTATCTCGAAACAAGTATTTATTTTTATCTGAATTCTGACTAGTGTCGACATAACGACTTCAGACATTTAATGACATATAATTTCACTGTAGTTGAAATTTTGGACGATGAGATAACGAGTGCGCTGCAGTGAGCACTGTAGGGCACGTACACAGATTGTAACACAGCCATAACCTCTTCCTCACGCAGGTTTTACCGAGGACTGACAGCCGTACGGCGCATTACTGCCCCCTGCCGGATAAGACTCATTCTGCACAGACAGCTTAATTATGGCCTCAAAACTGATAAATAAATAAATAAATACACTAAAGGTACATGTTTCTCTTTGCACACACACACACACACACACACACACACACACACACACACACACACACACACACACACACACACACATACACATATATATATATATATATATTTAACATTATTAAACAACATTGCAATGCAAAAAGCTATAGATAGCTACACATCCCTGTCAGCACAACTAACTCAATTAGAAACCACATCTAATCGTCTGTGGACGGGGCAGGTTAGAAAGAAGCCAGCAGGATGACCTGAAAGCTGTAATACCAACAGCTACACGGCAAAAAATCCAATTCATCCCAGCATCACATGCATTGCTGTAGTATTGTTGTATCAGATAGTTTAGATGAATTCAAAGCAGCAGATAAAGCTGTTGAGACCCAACGTGAGCTTGTAGTAGGTGTACATACCACCATTCCAACATGTGGGCAGGCTGGACGATCACACCATTTAAGAGGCAGAGGATGAAGCCAAACGCTGTAATTGTCACTCAGGCCTGTGTCCGCTTATAAGAATGGTGGGATCCGACATCCGGTCTCAGTTTAAGGGTACAAGAAACGAAAACTACCACTGGCAATACATGCAGTGCATCCAATGTGGAAGTGTCCACAATTACTGAATGGTTCACTTTGGAGCTGCTGGGGTTTGTTGGGCTGAAATATATATTTAAAAAATTCATTAAATAAATAAATAAATACATTTAGAGAAAGAACAGCTTGGTGGCTGTTTTAGCTGCATTACCTTGGATATCCCACTATCACTACAGCCAGCCAGGATACTTTGGGTATCTAAAGTTTGCTGCTTTCTAAATGGCTGTAAATGTGAAACTGCATTAGATTAACTGTTGGGACTGTAAACATGCAGACTCGTTACAGAAACCAGGAGAACCTGTATGCAGGTGAGTTTCTGGTTCTTTCAGTCGTAGCTGGGCATGTTGGTCTTATAGGACTGACAAAGACGCCAGTACAACATGAGAATCAGCTGAATTTTTGTTTGTGTGTTTCAAATCAGAATTTTGTTTCTACTCAGTTTCGTAAGGACACTCTTGTTTAGACACAGTCAGAGCACATTTCTAGGTCTGCCGCCACCATGCTTCACAATGCATGGTGTTCTAAATGTGATATGTATTGCTGGGTTATTGCCATTAGAGGGGTATATGATTACATATAAAACTATACCTCCATATCCAACATGTATTTTTAGTGAAGCTTCGTCTACCAGAACCACCTTTCATTTCTTCTTCTGTACAATAAATACATAGCTAAACCAGACCCATTTTTAATGAGAATAAAGGAAGAGATAACACATCTACAGGTCTTTGTTATTTTTCTCATGTGTGGTCAGTTTGTTCTAATATACACATCAATACACATTCATATGCAAGTAAATATTTTCAAAGCAACTGCAATCTACATATCCTTTTCATTGCATATGTAAGTGAAGTGGTAATATTCATGGCATGATGTAGCGGTAGAGCAGAACAACGAAATAAATGAATATCAATAGCCAATTCACTGAAACAGCCTAATCAGTTTCCAGTGTTTTATTATATATACTTCTTTATTGCAGTCTGTTTCTAGCAGGCAAATACAAAATATCATCACAACAGACAGTAAAACACATGAATAATCTTTTTAAAGCTATTAAAACAGTCACTCTTGATTAAACCAACAAGCACCTGATAAAATCTCACACACACACACACACAAACACACACACACACACACACACACACACACACACACACACATACACACACAGAGAGACTAAATACATCAGTCAGATCAGCAACATGCTACTCAATATCAACAAGTTTACTTGTGATGGAGATATTTTTTCACTATTGTATGTATTCTATGCGTATATTGCACACTATGTCTCATAAACACACTCAGTAAAGACTCTTCAGCCACAGCTAACAGTAATACAACACACAGCCGTCTCTGTTCTCTGCAGGTCATACAGATCAGTGAAGGTATAACAGTTATATCAGTCATTCTACTGGTACAGGTCATCGTCTCCATCTTCTCGGTAATGACCCCCAGACCCCTGGCCTGAACCTTGACCTCCGCCTGACTGTGAATTAGAGGGAAACCTGAGAGAGAGAGAGAGAGAGAGAGAGAGAGAGAGAGAGAGAGAGAACTGGTTTATACTGGTGTATAAGTAAACTTCACCTTACACAGGAGCTTATCTCTGAGTCACGTCAAGTCTTGTCTTTGTAAATGTGCGCACACACACACACACACACACACACACACACACAGACACACACTCTCAATAACACACACACACACACATGAGGAAATGCTCTATGTTTTAATATGGACCAACAATGTGTTCACTAGGGTGTGTGTGTATGTGGGTGTTTCACTGCCCCCTAGTGTGTGTGTGTGTTCACTAGTGCGTATGTGGGTGTTTCACTGCCCCCTAGTGTGTGTGTGTGTGTGTGTGTGTGTGTGTTTACTATTGTCTGTGTGTTCACTGGGGTCTGTGTGTATGTGGGTGTTTCATTGCCCCCTATTGTTTGTGTCCACTAGTGTGTGTGTGTTAGTGTTGCAGCTTGGTTGGTGAAGGCTCTGCAGTTGCTTGTGTTGTTCTGTACCCGGTGTGTGTCTCTGATTCTGTTCTCTGCTCTGATTCTGTTCTCTGTTCTGATTCTGTTCTCTATTCTGATTCTGTTCTCTGTTCTGATTCTGTTCTCTGTTCTGATTCTGTTCTCTATTCTGATTCTGTTCGTTGTTCTGATTCTGTTCTCTATTCTGATTCTGTTCTCTGTTCTGATTCTGTTCTCTATTCTGCTTCTGTTCTCTGCTCTGATTCTGTTCTCTGTTCTGATTCTGTTCTCTATTCTGATTCTGTTCTCTGCTCTGATTCTGTTCTCTGTTCTGATTCTGTTCTCTGTTCTGATTCTGTTCTCTGCTCTGATTCTGTTCTCTATTCTGATTCTGTTCTCTATTCTGATTCTGTTCTCTGTTCTGATTCTGTTCTCTATTCTGATTCTGTTCTGTATTCTGATTCTGTTCTCTATTCTGATTCTGTTCTCTGTTCTGATTCTGTTCTCTATTCTGATTCTGTTCTCTGTTCTGATTCTGTTCTCTGTTCTGATTCTGTTCTCTATTCTGATTCTGTTCTCTGTTCTGATTCTGTTCTCTGTTCTCTATTCTGATTCTGTTCTCTGCTCTGATTCTGTTCTCTATTCTGATTCTGTTCTCTATTCTGATTCTGTTCTCTGCTCTGATTCTGTTCTCTATTCTGATTCTGTTCTCTGCTCTGATTCTGTTCTCTGTTCTGATTCTGTTCTCTGTTCTGATTCTGTTCTCTATTCTGATTCTGTTCTCTGTTCTGATTCTGTTCTCTGTTCTGATTCTGTTCTCTATTCTGCTTCTGTTCTCTGCTCTGATTCTGTTCTCTGTTCTGATTCTGTTCTCTATTCTGATTCTGTTCTCTGCTCTGATTCTGTTCTCTATTCTGATTCTGTTCTCTGTTCTGATTCTGTTCTCTGCTCTGATTCTGTTCTCTATTCTGATTCTGTTCTCTGTTCTGATTCTGTTCTCTGCTCTGATTCTGTTCTCTGCACTGATTCTGTTCTCTATTCTGATTCTGTTCTCTGTTCTGATTCTGTTCTCTATTCTGATTCTGTTCTCTATTCTGATTCTGTTCTCTATTCTGATTCTGTTCTCTGTTCTGATTCTGTTCTCTATTCTGATTCTGTTCTCTGCTCTGATTCTGTTCTCTGTTCTGATTCTGTTCTCTGCTCTGATTCTGTTCTCTGCACTGATTCTGTTCTCTATTCTGATTCTGTTCTCTGTTCTGATTCTGTTCTCTGCTCTGATTCTGTTCTCTATTCTGATTCTGTTCTCTGTTCTGATTCTGTTCTCTGTTCTGATTCTGTTCTCTATTCTGATTCTGTTCTCTGCTCTGATTCTGTTCTCTGTTCTGATTCTGTTCTCTGCTCTGATTCTGTTCTCTGCACTGATTCTGTTCTCTATTCTGATTCTGTTCTCTGTTCTGATTCTGTTCTCTGCTCTGATTCTGTTCTCTATTCTGATTCTGTTCTCTGTTCTGATTCTGTTCTCTATTCTGATTCTGTTCTCTATTCTGATTCTGTTCTCTGTTCTGATTCTGTTCTCTATTCTGATTCTGTTCTCTGCTCTGATTCTGTTCGTTGTTCTGATTCTGTTCTCTGTTCTGATTCTGTTCTGTATTCTGATTCTGTTCTCTGTTCTCTGTTCTGATTCTGTTCTCTGTTCTGATTCTGTTCTCTGTTCTCTATTCTGATTCTGTTCTCTGCTCTGATTCTGTTCTCTATTCTGATTCTGTTCTCTGTTCTGATTCTGTTCTCTGTTCTGATTCTGTTCTCTGTTCTGATTCTGTTCTCTGTTCTGATTCTGTTCTCTGTTCTGATTGAGTGCTGGAGCTGTAGGTAGGTATTTATGGACTGTTGCTCTGAATACACAGTATAGACCACAGATATAGTTTATATAGTATATCATTACATAACAGCACATCATTATCATGTTACATATATTATACTATTTAAGAGGCACATGCTGCAGCAGAGCAGTGAGAGTACCTGAAGTTGCCGAAGCCGCGGCTCTGCTGGAGTGTCTGAGCAAACATCTCGTATTTGCGAATATCGTTGTCACTGACGGAGCGACGGGCGAAACGCATGGCCTCCT
>CM038722.1:40607609-40800109 GCA_021613375.1 Megaleporinus macrocephalus | reverse complement strand
AACCACTACACCACCATACTAACCACTACACCACCATACTAACCACTACACCACCGTACTAACCACTACACCACCATACTAACCACTACACCACCATACTAACCACTACACCACCGTACTAACCACTACACCACCATACTAACCACTACACCACCGTGCTGACCACTACACCACCGTACTAACCACTACACCACCGTACTAACCACTACACCGCCGTACTGTCTACTACACCACCGTACTAACCTCTACACCACCGTACTAACCACTACACCACCGTACTAACCACTACACCATCGTGCTGAACACTACACCACCATACTAACCACTACACCACCTTACTAACCACTACACCACCATACTAACCACTACACCACCGTACCAACCACTACACCACCCTACTAACCACTACACCACCGTACTAACCAATACATCACCGTACTAACCACTACACCACCGTACTATCTACTACACCACCGTACTAACCTCTACACCACCGTACTAACCACTACACCACCATACTAACCACTTCACCACCGTACTAACCAGTACACCACCGTACTAGCCACTACAACACCATACTAACCACTTCACCACCGTACTAACCAGTACACCACCGTACTAGCCACTACAACACCATACTAACCACTACACCACCGTACCAACCACTACACCACCCTACTAACCACTACACCACCGTACTAACCAGTACACCACCGTGCTGAACACTACACCACTGTGCTAACCACTAAAACAGTAATAGTTTCAGTGAGCCACAATATTCAGGTCACCTACAACCAATCACTCTGTTCCTGTAGGGTTTGTGTGCTAAAGTTAAACTGTTGTTGTAAAAGTAATTGAATGTAATCAGATTACATTACTTTAATACAGTAATACTTTGTATTGGGTTATAATTGCATGCTTTAACAGCTTATCTGTAATGAAAGCCACTGATTCTCTAGTAAATGCATATCTTGACTTGTTCACTAATCTCAGATAGACCTGCTGGTGTGCTTTCTGGTTTCTAACACTGTATTTATCTTAAATTTAAAATATTAGATACATTAGAGCAGCCAAATTCAGTACCAGCAATCTTTAAACCTGATTTATTTTATTTAGGTGTCAAGTTTACACCATATTGATCATTGGGCTATATGCCTTGTTGCTCCTGAGCAAAACTGATGGTCTAATCTGATTCACTGACTGACTAATTTGAGGTAAATTAGGTTATTAATTGTATAAATTAGGTTATTTGGTAAGCTATTGCTTTAAGCGCACCTTGTCGAACACATCCCTGACGTTGGCTTCCGATTCGCCAAACCACATGGTGAGGAGCTCAGGACCTGTAAGAGACAACAGAATAGACAATGACTGAAATGACAGTAAATCAGTGGTCACTGGTTACATTCACAGTCATTCACTGCTGCATATTATTAGAAAGTAGCAGTAAAACAGTCACTATATACTGCGACTCCACACAGTCATCTGGACTACACCAGTACTGTGATGTAGCTGTTATCTGCTGTTATCTCCTGTAATCTCCTGTTTCTTTACACACCTGAGAAAGTAATGCAACTCTAGCAATTCCATGTACATTTACGCATAAATGATTGATTTCTAAATTTACCTGACCATCAAATATGAAATATAAATGTATTGTTATGTGTGTTTACCATGCTTTGCACTTTATATGCACAGATTATCTCAAATATGATTTTAAACTATTTGAGATAATAGTTTCAAATAACACATTACCAATATTAATAAACAACAACATTTCACAACACCTCCAGCCTTTAGACATCAAACAGAAACAAACAAAGACTTTCTATGAATTCTATATTTGTGATGCTATATGAATATATATTATATAATATATAATATATGTATCTAACTTTTTTGCTGATGGGATAAAGTTGGCCCAAGGTCAGACATGCACACATAAACACATCATCTCATTTGTTCAATCTAAAGCAGATCTGCAGACCTTTAATGGAGACAAAGTTGGCCTGGCACTCATTGGCGATGGCTTTGGCCAGCAGTGTTTTGCCGCAGCCGGGTGGCCCGTAGAAGAGCACTCCTCTGGATGGGGTCATCCCAAACTTCAGGAACTTGTCAGGGTACTCAACCGGGTACTGAGCACAGAGAGACAGTCAGTGAGAACCCCCCAGTTCAGTGTTGAGTGTCTTTCTAACACAACACGCTAAAGCTCTGGCAGTAGATACTGACTAATTCAGATTACAGGCCTTGGTGTGGGTTAGGAAGGGAAGTTTGTGTGTTAGTGTGTGTGACCTGTACGAGCTCCTGCAGCTCCCTCTTCACTTCATCCAGACCTCCAATGTCCTCCCAGTTAACCTGAGGGACCTCCACCACCGTCTCCCTCAGAGCGGAGGGGTTACTCTGACTGAGAGCCCACTGAGAGTCAGATTAACACATACAGGACAAACAAAAAAAGACAAGAAATGAAAGCACTTTTGAAAACGCCAATGGCTGTGTTAGCTGACCTTTGGAACAGTGACAGCCACCATTAATGCATTGAAGCTGCCAGCAGCAACTACAGGAACCGAGCACCAAACAGGAGATCAGGAATACTATGTATAGTAGATGGTTGTACCATTTTATGGTGTCCATATTACATAAACAGTCCAGTTTATATGTGCAAGAAAGAAGCTCAACGTTCTCCTCAATGTCTCAAAGACCAAAGTGCTGTTTATCTGATAGGGACAATGCTTCAAGGACTTCCAGGTGGTTGCTAGGGGTCCTATTTTCTCTGTATCTTATGAACAGTTACAGTTATATGGCCTCTCTTAGGCCTAAACCACTTAGAAAAGTTGGACTAATGTTTTAGAAGGACAGATGTAGGTCACTTTACCTTGAAGATCTTGAAGAAATTTTACTTCCATACAATTCAGTGACCTGAGGGAGTTTTCCCAAAGCAGGATATCTCAGTGAACCTGACAAGTGACCTTTTTTCATCCCATTTATTTGGGTGACTATTGACGTCTACTGTTGGTTTAGCAACATAGACCTTAAAAAGCTAAGGAAAACATGAAACATGGCTTGGGCTTGGGATAATTGGGAGATTTGATTTTTCATTCTTTCAACGAAGACACAAACATTTATGCCCAACTACTTTTGCATGATGCACCACAGGTTTTGATGTACATTGTTTGAACAGTTACTGGTAGATTTTGTTCAAAATTATATAAAATAATCCCGTATGACCAGTAAGTTAGACGTAATCATATAGCATAATCAACTTTTTTTCAGGTTCTTTCGAATTTCAGGCAAACTAACCTAGCCCACATGTCTATGTGGGCCCACATGGCTCTTACAATTGGCAACCATTTTGGGGCCCATTAAGGTTTTTCCCTCAGCTCCATAGTGACCCCCTTGTCTGTTAGCCCATGTGGGCCACTAGTAGGGTCAGGATGGGCTGTGTATGGGGCCCATGTGAACTATAATCCAGAGCTGTAGCCCACCCAGGGCTCTACAACTGTAACCTATTTGGAACTCATAACCATCGCTTAATAGGGGTCCAATGCTGTAACCCCTTTTGAGCCCGAGTACAATCTACCCAAAAGTCCACATGAACATGTTGTCTGGACAGAGTTACATGGACTGAAGGAATTTTAGTGTTTCAGATATTTACATGAAGAACGTATAAATTATTTATATGTGTGTTTATATATAAATACTGACCCTGAAGTCGTCCATGGTGACGGCCATTGAGTTGAGCAGGTCTGCGTCGATGGTGTCGTCCTCCAGGTCGATTAGGGTCATCTTCTTCCTGATGGCTTGCAAAGCTGCTTCGGAGCACAGAGCGGCCAGATCTGCACCCACGTGACCGTGTGTATCTGTGGCGATCTACAGAGACACACGAGGACGCAAGTCGAATTTAATCTAGACTAAATAGACTAGAGTTTATCTTTGGTTTGATTCAATTGAATCAATTCTGTAAATGTAAATGAATCATGATTCAAATGACTCCTGTTCTTATACACATATATAGGTTTAGGAGAAATTCAGAGATATCAGTATAAAGTGATTTATATAGAGTGCTGCTGGAATGTTTAAACACCAGACAGCGGCGTCCTGTGTCCACTGATGATGGACTAGAGGAACACAAACTGTGCAGCAGCAGATGAGCTACTGTCTCTGACTTTACATCTACAAGCTGGACCAGCAAGTAGTAGGAGTGTCTAATAGAGTGGACACAGTGTTTAAACACTTCAGCCACACCAGCTGAGTATACACAATGATTGAATCAACTCCTAATTCATTATGAATCCTGATTCAAGTGGATCTTCTCACCCGTTCCAGATCCACATCGTCAGCCAGTTTCATGTTCTTGGTGTGGATCTGTAGAATCTCCAGACGGCCGGTCGTGTCGGGGATGCCGATGTCAATCTCACGATCGAACCGACCTGCGGACACGACAGTGCAGGTCACCATCCAGGTGTGTATAAGTGAGAATACGATCTGTGTGTGTGTCTATGTGAGAATTAGTAGGTGGTTCTACCGAAGCGGCGCAAAGCCGGATCCACACTGTTGGGTCTGTTGGTGGCTGCCATGACAACGACATGAACACGTTGCTTCAGGCCATCCATCAGGGTGAGCAGCTGAGAGACAATTCGCCGCTCCACCTCGCCGTGGGTCTGTAGACATAACACAGCGATCATAGACACTGATTAACCAGCAAGAAATCCAAATTGAATGGAAGTCTATGAAGCTCAACTTTATGTTACAGGACTTTCCAGGAATTTAGGACTTTCTACTAACTTCTTACATAAATGGCAAGGAACACATTTAGGTTGTGATTAATTAACCTCCACTCTCTTGTGGTTTGCATGTTTTTGAGTATATTGAGGTGAATATGAAGTATTGTCCTTCAAGCCTAGTGGTCACCCCAATGACCGGTTAGTACCGGTTCATAACATAGCTGTGAATTGTGTTACTAGAGACTGTCCTGTTCTTATACAGGTGACCAACTACATTTTTTAGTACTAATGTTTAAACTTGGCTGCATATCAGCTTCACTCTCAGTAATAATGGTATGTCTTATGTATTAACTTGTCCTCCCAACCTAATGGTCACTCCAATGACCAGTTAGTACCAGTTTATAACATATATGGCTGTGAATTATGTTATGAGTGACTGTCCTGTTCTTATACAGGTGACCAACTACATTTTTAGTACTGATGTTTGAACTTGGCAGCATATCAGCTTCACTCACAGTAATAGTAGTAAATAGGGTATATATTAGTAGTATATATTTGAGGGAGGCAAAAGCTACAGTTCCACTTTTTTTCAGGAATTGACTCTGACTCTTGATTCCTGCCACTGGAATCGATGGAATTGACTTTATTCTAACGATTACGGCCCTGAGCCAATACTAATGGGTTGCAGCAGAGATTAAACCATCCTAAATGTAGTTTATCCAAGTTTAAGTAGCTACAGATTCAGTTTATTTCTGTGAGTGATAACCTCAGAGAGCTGTACCGAGGCAAGTCACTACTGTAGTCAGAATTCTTTGATATTCGAATATTTCTATTTCTATATTGTATATGTATGTACAGTAGTAGTAACATATACTTATCAATAAGTGTATGTTCACCTGTAAGTTACACAACAATCACGGATCATGTTTGACCACATGAGGGCACCACCTTATGGACTGGCTGCACCAACGTCAGGAGATTCTCATCAACAGTCGAAATTAAATCAAATCTCTCTGTTGCTCTTTCTCACCTTCTCTCGTTTAGGAGCGATTGCATCCAACTCGTCGATGAAGATAATGGCAGGAGCGTTCTTCTCTGCCTCTTCGAAAGCCTTCCTCAGATTGCTCTCCGACTCTCCGGCCAGTTTACTCATTATCTCGGGACCTTCAGACATGAACAGATGCGACACACAAGTGTTATCATAGGAAATCCTGGAACACAGCTCTATTATCAATGAAGCATATAATACAACATATTATTAAAAGAAAGATTTAATAGATCATAAATGAAACTGCCTCATCTACAGATTACAGCTTCTATTTTAGCCTGAGTTCATTCCTTATGGGCGCACTGTGTTAGCTGACCTGCCAAACACTGAGAAGTGAATGGGTGTCTCTAGTAAAATGGCCTGTTATTGAAAATACAAGATTGGTGTTTCTAATAAAGTGGCCAGTTATTGGAAATACAAGGTGGGCATTTCTAATAAAGTGGCCAGTTAGTGAAAATACAAGGTAGATGTTTCTAATAAAGTGGCCAGTTAGTGAAAATACAAGGTAGGTGTTTCTAATAAAGTGGCCAGTTAGTGAAAATACAAGGTGGGTGTTTTTAATAAAGTGGCCAGTTAGTGAAAATACAAGGTAGGTGTTTTTAATAAAGTGGCCAATGTTTGTTATTATAAGGAGGTGTTTCAAACAAAGTGGCCAGTGTATGTTACTATAAGAAGGTGTTTCAAATAAAGTGGCCAGTTAGAGGAAGTTCAAGGTAGTTGTTTCTGATAAAGTTGTATATGTGGTGTGTGTAGTTGAACTGTATGTATGTGTGTGTGTGTGTGTGTGTGTGTGTGTGTGTGTGTATCTGATGTAAAGTACCGTTAATAAGGAAGAAAAAGGCTCCTGTCTCGTTAGCAACGGCTCTGGCCACCAATGTTTTGCCTGTGCCGGGTGGGCCGTACAGGAGAATTCCTCGTGGGGGCTGCAGGACAGAGCCATCGAATGATTCAAATAAGGAGTCATCAAGTCAGACGGTGATTCTCAAAGTCTCAAATGTTATTATGATAAAATAGATTTAAACAAGATTATTTTAAGAAGACTTAAAATTAGTATATATATATATATATATATATATATATATATATATATATACAGTATAGGGACTCTGACCTTCACTCCAATGGCTTTGAACAGGCCGGGGTGTCTAAGCGGAAGCTCCACCATTTCTTTAATCTGAGCCAGCTGTTTACGGCAGCCGCCAATATCATCATAGCCGATATCATTCAGACTCTCCTCCTCATCCTGACAACACAACATCATATCATGATAAAGAACGAGGGAGGAGTTACCAAACCCAGACATGAGCTTCATAGACGTATAAGCGTCTTCTTACACACCACATCTCTGAAACTACACATAGCTTAATACATTTTCTGGAACCCAAAGGTCGCAGATGAGGCAACGAAGAGTTAATGGGATGACACATAGCAAAGCAGATTTATTTGGAATTTGGTCATTTCTAATCCTGACCAGGAAGTTTATAATGAAAAACTTCCCAAAGTTAGAATTCCAGTATGGAGACTCGAGCAGCTAAGCACTGCTTTTCTTTTACAGCATGCTGTGTAGTTTCTCTTTTGAAGATAATTGCGTGTTTTTACTTGATGCAGTCCAGCAGGGAAAGCAAAGAGACACTCTGTTTTCGGGGTTCCCCAGGGCTCTGCTCTAGGACCCCTCTCGTAACTCTGTTGGTCCATTTGCTTGATCTTTGTGAACTAAATGCCGAATGTGTTATATTAAAGTTGCTCTTGAAAGGCCTTTTCTGGGACTCCCTGACCCTGACCCTGACCCCGCCCCCATCCCCCCAACCCTACTATAACAGAGTTGTTTGTTCAGTCTGATCTCCCATCAAACTTGTATTATCTCCTAAAATTCAATCCCAGTACATCAAGCTCATTGCTGTATCTGAACGTATGGTGAGCAGGTTGCTGATTGGATGAGCAAAGTCTTTGAGAGCAAAGAGAGTTTCCGCCCACTGCATACTTAGATAAAGGCCTCACTTGTTTCTTGGCTGCCTGGAACCCAAGGTTCGCAGATGAGGCATCGAAGAGTTAATGTGATGACACATAGCAAAGCAGCTTAACTCCCTATTAAAAATGCTGATCCATATTTGGAATTAGATGTTTCTGATTCCGACTAGAGTGTTTATAATGGAATGCTTCCCAAAGTTAGAATTCCAGGTCAGAGACACGAGCAGCTAAGCACTGCTTTCCTTTTAAAGCATGGCGTGTTGTTTCTCTTTTAAAGATGTGTGTAATCGTGCGTCTGTTAATGTAAATGCAGTGATTTATGCTGGATATGTAGATAGAACTTAAACTGGTTCAACTCCGTCTTTTTAAACCTAATTCCTCAACGTTGGCAGCCCTGTTACGAATAAAAGGATTAAAGTCACATATAACGGGTGCTCTTAGGCTTTCATCCAAAGTCTAATGACACCACCTTAGACCAGTCAGAAGAAGACCTGTGGCTTTTTTCTTATTATATATAATATAATATATAATATAGATTTATTTTGTAACTGATATACATTTTGATCTGTGTGACTGAGATCTGACAGTTAACTCCATAAAAACTGCAACGGGAGAGGAACGTTATGGATTTTGGCTTTGGATACACAAACAAACATGCAACCACATACACATCATACATAAACACACCTCTCGTTTGATGGGCTCTCCCTCACAGTGGATGATGGTATCTGGGGCAACAATGCAGTGGGGGGTGGGGTCTGTCTCCACTACCTTAAACTCTACTGCCCTCATTCCTCCTCTAACCAGGAATATATCTCCTAAAGAGAGAGAGAGAGAGAGAGAGAGAGAGAGAGAGAGAAAGACTCAAGAAACATGGCTTTATCAATGTTTGCTGTCCAAAGTCTTCATCAGGGAAAAGCTACAACCCCTACAAATCATCACGCTTGGGTTATATTCAGATTTCTATCACTACCACGAGCCACAAACTTCTTCATAATTCAGATGTTTTCAGAGCTCTGATCATTTTTTATAGCCTCTACTTGATGCAGTCCGGCAGTGAAAGCAAAGAGTTACACTCTGTTTTTGGGGTTCCCCCGGGCTCTGCTCTAGGACCCCTCTCGTAACTCTATTGGTCCATTTGCTTGATCTTTGTGAACTAATTATTAAAGTTGCTATTGAAGCGCCTACATAGTGGCCAGTTAGTGGAAGTACAAGGTTGGTGTTTCTAATATAGTGGCCAGTTAGTGGAAGTACAAGGTTGGTGTTTCTAATATAGTGGCCAGTTGGTGGAAGTGCAAGGATGATGTTTCTAATAAAGTGTCCAGTTAGTGGAAGTGCAAGGTTGGTGTTTCCAATATAGTGGCCAGTTTGTGGAAGTGAAAGGAAGGTGTTTCTATTAAAGTGGCCAGTTGGTGGAAGTGCAAGGATGATGTTTCTAATAAAGTGTCCAGTTAGTGGAATTGCAAGGTTGGTGTTTCCAATATAGTGGCCAGTTAGTGGAATTGCAAGGTTGGTGTTTCTAATATAGTGGCCAGTTAGTGGAAGTGCAAGGTTGGTGTTTCTAATATAGTGGCCAGTTAGTGGAATTGCAAGGTTGGTGTTTCTAATATAGTGGCCAGTTAGTGGAAGTGCAAGGTTGGTGTTTCTAATATAGTGGCCAGTTAGTGGAAGCGCAAGATGAGTGTTTCTAATATAGTGGCCAGTTTGTGGAAGTGCATGATGAGTGTTTCTAATATAGTGGCCAGTTTGTGGAAGTGCATGATGAGTGTTTCTAATATAGTGGCCAGTTAGTGGAAGCGCAAGGATGGTGTTTCTAATATAGTGGCCAGTTAGTGGAAGTACAAGATGGGTGTTTCTAATAAAGTGGCCAGTTAGTGGAAGTACAAGGTGGGTGTTTTTAATATAGTGGCCAGTTAGTGGAAATACAGGCGGGTGTTTTTAATATAGTGGCCAGTTTGTGGAAGCACAAGGTGGGTGTTTCTAATAAAGTGGCCACTTAGAGTAAGTACAAGGTAGGTGTTTCTAATATAGTGGCCAGTTTGTGGAAGCACAAGGTGGGTGTTTCTAATAAAGTGGCCACTTAGAGTAAGTACAAGGTAGGTGTTTCTAATATAGTGGCCAGCTAGTGGAAGTACAAGGTAGGTGTGAGCTTTTAATCTCACTCATGTTCACCATGTAACTTTGGTGGTGACACAGTTAATTACAGAGCGCTCTTCAGCCATCTGATTGGTTGTTGCTCAGTTCCTCCAGTATGAGAGTGTAGATAGAGGACGTGCATCAGTGGTCTTATGTATTGCAACCACTTTACAAACATCACAACACGTTCAGTCTGATATAAATCATCCCAACAATTAAAATTCATAAAGGACAAACATTAATACAAGACATCATCATTCACGTCACATACACGCTCTGCAGATATTCAGCACTATCTGATAAAAGGAAATAGAACGGGGTGCATGCAGATGCGTGAAGCCCCTTGTCCTGGTACCTTTGTGGACGGGTCTGTAGGCCTCCAGGAAGTAGGGCTTGAGAAAAACCTCAAACAGGTTCCCGGTCAGTCCCTCGATGGTGTCGTCGATAGGCAGTACGTGGATGCGTTTCCCGTATTTAACATCAGGACAGGCGTGGATGCTGTAGAGACACATAGGAGGAAGTTTAGAGGTAAGAGAAGATGATGTAGCAGTAGCTCCACTTCCAGCCCTCTTGAGTATGTACTAGGACCACCATTGAAACAACAACTGTAGCAAATAGGAAACTCCTCAGAGCTGAATCAAGCCCATTCATAGCTAATCACCAGCTTCAGCTCCAGCAGTCCTGAGTGCAGGTTCGTGAAGAGCCTGATATTCCTGCTGTGAGGACCACGGCCCGGTGAGCTCTGTTACAGATGGTGTGATCTATTAGCATTTATATACTTATATACTACATAATCATCAATATTAATTATTATATTAAAAACAAAATAGTTGAATCTTTATATCTCCTAGTTTGTATGTTCACTAGTGTGTGTATGTGTGTGTGTGGGTGTTTCACTGCCCCCTAGTATGTGTGTTCATTAGTGTGAGTGTGTGTGTCTCACTGGCCCCTAGTGTGTGTGTTCACTAGTGTGAGTGTGTGTCTCACTGGCCCCTAGTGTGTGTGTTTACTAGTGTGTGAATATATGTGGGTGTTTCACTGCCCCTAGTGTGTGTGTTCACTAGTGTGTATTTATGTGGGTGTTTCACTGCCTCCTAGTGTGTGTATATATGTGGGTGTTTCACTGCCCCTAGTGTGTGTTCACTAGTGTGAGTGTGTGTGTGTGTGTGTCTCACTGGCCCCTAGTGTGTGTGTTCACTAGCGTGTGTATTTATGTGGGTGTTTCACTGCCCCCTAGTGTGTGTGTTCACTAGTGTGTGTATATGTGGGTGGCTCACTGCCCCGTGTGTGTGTTCACTAGTGTGTGTGTGTATATGTGGATGTTTCACTGCCCCCTAGTGTGTGTGTTCACTAGTGTGTGTGTGTGTCTCACTGGCCCCTAGTGTGTGTGTTCACGAGTGTGTGTGTATATGTGGATGTTTCACTGCCCCCTAGTGTGTGTGTTCACTAGTGTGTGTGTGTGTGTGTGTCTCACTGCCCCCTAGTGTGTGTGTTCATTAGTGTGAGTGTGTGTCTCACTGGCCCCTAGTGTGTGTGTTCACTAGTGTGTGAATATGTGGGTGTGAATTCTATTTGTACCTGATGACGTCGCCGAGCCGCACGCGCAGGTTGTTGCGTGTGACGCGGTTCATGCGGACGCGCTCGTCTCCGCAGGTGTCGTCAGTGAGGACGATGCAGACGGTCTGCCGGCGCTTGCGGCCCCGCATGACCACCGTGTCCCCACGAAACAGCTGCAGCTCCTCCATCTTCGCCTGCAGCACACACAGGTCTGTATGATAACCCTCATTATTATCATTCAGTGAGCAGGACTAGAACAATAAACAATATAAACCAGGTGCAACTTTCAGAATAACGTTTAACGAGCTAACCAGCCGACAGTGAGAGCAGGAACAAACACTCCTGATAAAGCACTGAGTGAATATAATATTAACCCTTTAACGCACTACTGAGGTTTAATTCTCTGTATCTTTGCAGTAAATTCATTTTATCATTCACGCTTCCATGAATTCATCAGTGTACTTCTTTCTGATCATCACAAATCCTGATTTCAGGTTTATTATTTGCTTTATTAATAAAAGTCATGTTTGTATCACTGCTTTCTAACACTCAACATGAGTCAGAATTAACCCTTTTGTGTTCACTATGGAGTTTAATAGGAACTGTTGATGTTTGGAACATATTTACAAAATCTCTAACTCTAAATAGTTTCCACTGACCTTCTACCTTCATTAACAGTCATCATCTCTCTCACTGTTCTTCATCTACACTACAATTAATCTTAGTCATATCATATTATGATTATATAAGCACACCTGAGAAACTGAATAGAAGTATATGGTGGTACAGCCAGTATTTCAGTAATGTTTGAGTAGTTTGATCAGAGGAGGATGGCCCCCACCTTGTGAGTCTGGTTCCTCCCAAGGTTTCTTTCTCCAGTTCTGAGGGAGTTTTTCCTTGCCTTTTCCTTCCTTGTTTTTTATGTTTTTTCTATGATTTCTATCTATGTTTTTATTTTCTTCTTTCTTCTGAACTTTTCTTAAAACTAAATTCATGTAAAGCTGCTTTGTGACAACATCAGTTGTTAAAAATAACAAATAAAATAAAAACACAAATTTATGCGAATACATTTGATTTGATTTGTTTTTGTTCATAAATTAAATAAATAAGAATTATGATTAAAACAAGATTTTTAAAGAACACTTGGAACATTAAATAATGAAATAAACTGATTTTAATAGATTTACCAAAGAGACACTCAGCAGTACATACAGTAACATAAGAAATGAATACAGGTCAGTTTAACCCATGCTGTGTATTAGAAGGGGTTTGCCCAGCTTGTGCATCAAAGGGTTAAATGAGTTATGTATGTCCGTTAGTCTTCCAGTATCAGCACATAATGGTTAGTCTCTCCTGTACACACCTGAGACAGGCACACGATGCTGTTGTCCTCATTGTTGGCCTCATCCACTATCAGCCTGTTGGGCCTGCTCTTCTGCTTTAGTATAGCGGTGGAGAAGTCCTCCGCCTTCGGACTGTAACCAGCATGTAAACACAAACGAAACAAAACAAATATCAGCTTTATTTTTTTTTTATTTTATCATCCATGTGCAGAACAGCAGGGTCAGTCCCCACAATGACATAAAACCAAGAAATATACACACATACATACATACACTCAAAAGAAAATGAAGAAAATACACTCTCCAGTAATGATAGTCCAGCTCCTCTATGGGTTTCTGTTAGCTCTAAATTTAAAGTACTTCATGTTCCACATGTGTTTTATTGTAAGTTTAGATCCGTCATAAACTTTAACTAACGTTAAATAAATGTTTTAGTAACTTGGGGACGTTATTACATTTCAAAGTTACTTTTTCCAAAGAGGAAGCTTTTGTTTACTTTATTATTTGAGTATAATCAATCAAACAGTATTAATAGAGTAAGTAGTGCTTTTACATATGTCAGTGTGTTTATTTAACCCTTTCCAAGCTTCCCCTTACATCAGTTCTAATCATATCTGGTGTTCTTACTGATAAAATTAAGGCTTTTAAACTCTCAGACTTTTTCAGTAAACATGTCATGGCTCAGAGTTGCTGCCAATGTTTTGCATTCTCAAAAAAAAAAAAAAAATGGCAAGAACCTGCTTAGAGCACAGCTTGTATTAAGTCAGTGACGTACAGTGTGTAAAACAGCCCCTGGTGCTCAAGGGGTCCCATGCAGAATGGCTATTTCACCGCTGGCAGGCTGCTAACTCGTAGGGCTGTGTATTGGCAGGATCCTGGTGATACAATACGTATCCTGATACAGCGGTCATGATTCTATATATCGTGATATATTGCGATACTGCAAGCAAAGTGATATACTGTGATATACTCAAATCCTACTATTAAAACACACCACTATATGAACAGGTTTATTAATGTTTACAATAGCATTCCGCCCTTGTTCTGCTTGTTAATGTTGGAGTGGAGCTGAAAATGGATTACAACACTGCCGTCTAGTGGTCAGAGGTTTAAACTCAACACATAATGATTCACTGTCTGCCAGGAATCTGTATCGATACTGTGTTTTTGAGAATCGATACAGTATCACCAAACATAATATCACAATATTTGATATTTTAGTATTTTCTTACACCCCTACTAACTCGCATGCTATAGTGCAGCTGGATTTCAACTAAATGTTTGGTGTAGTGGTTCTTCTTCTGGAGATGCTACACTCATTACTTAAGATCTTCCTCATCATCTCCTCTTCTGTCTTCAGTTTGAAAGATCAGTAATAATTCACTCTTTCATCGGTCGCTTGGAAAATTTCAGGTTTAAAAATATGCTGACATGTATAGCAAAGTTTTTAAGGGGTAATCAGGGTGAAGTTACAGTTGTTAGGCTATGAAAGGCCAACTAACAAACTTGCTACAGCGCCACCCTGGGGCAGACCTGGGGCATTAGTCAAGAATACGAAAGACTTTCCAAAGAAGTTCACTGATGAAGTGCAGATGAAACAACTAAACACTGACATTTGGAGCATCCAAGAGGTTAATTGGAACACCCCTGCCCCATGATCACCCCCCCCAGGACCCCCCATCATGACCCCTCACTTAGGACCCCCTTCTCAGGGACCCCCTCTCTGGGACACATACTCCCCAGAACGCCTCTTTACAGGATCCCCCTCCCCAGGAGGTACAGGGGCTACACTGTACCTTGCTGACAAATCTAGAACTATGATTACTGGCTTCCGCTGTCACAGTATTGATAGTAGTAGTTTAAACGTATAAGGCCTGCAGTCCAGCACCTTAAGTCCTGACCAATAGGAGCTTTTAGCCTATATGCACTCATTTACCTCGTACCTGTCAGTGACCCTGACAGTTTCCTGTTGGGTGTTTCATGTTTTGTTTCCACCTAAAACTTAATAATGAAACATGATTATTGCTGTAATGCAATGCTACAATACAGCAAACATGAATATATTCAATTAAAGGAGCCTAAAAATTCATAGACATATCATCGCTGTCCAATGAGTTTCTGATTTTGAGTTTGGTGTGAAAATTTGTCTGAAGACTTCATGAAGAATAGACTAAAAAAATAGCTTGGAAAAAATTCTGGTTCCATTGACTTACATTAAAGGTAAAGTAAGTTTTTGGTCTCTCCTGTAAAGTTGCAATTTTGGAGATATTTGCTTTTCATTGGACAGCTATGATATACTGTTAAATTTATTTTTTTTGGTATTAAGATGTAGATTTATTGATTATAAGTCATTGTAGGCTGTTTCTGTTTCTTTATTCATCATAAAATCATAACACGATGTAAAAAGCAGCTGGTGATTTCATGTCAAAAAATAATAAAACAGAAGCAACTAGCTCAGTTATAATGTCACTGCAAGCAAAACTGCAGCAACCATATATTCACATATGCCCACCCAACACACACACACACACACACACACACACACACACACACACACACACACTGCTGTCTCCTGTTTCTGCATGTGACACTCGTCTTTTTATAGCACAGAATACTGTCGTGTTTACTGCAGAGACTAAACTGCCCAGATGCACCAACACAAACCACTTCTATACACATTAAACTCTAAGATTCTATACGTACCACAGATCACTCCCTCATTCTCACTCTCAGTTTCACTCTCATTACTACAGAGCCCACACTTCACCTTCAGAGTATATACCCAACATACGTAGTTACAGAACAACTCACAGTAAATACCAACAATTAATACCACATACTGAGTCATTTAAAGTATATTCTAAATCTTTAATATTAAATACAGAATAATAATTACCAGTTACTAAATATTTTCTAGAAAATACTGAATATTTTATAGAAGTCACTGAGAGATTTATGGCAGATACTGAATCATTTAAAGTAGATTTTAAATAGTTTTTTTTACTGAATACTAAATACTAAATAATAAATAGTCGTTCCCGAATAATTTCTAGAATATACTAAATATTTTATATTAAACACTAAAAAAATTTAAGTTGATTAGTTTGTATTAAACACTAGAGGATTCATACTAGTTACTAAATACTTTTTAGAAGATACTGAATAATTTACATTAATTACTAAATAATTGATAGTTGGTTCTGAATAATTTATTATGAGTTATTTATTGTAGATGCTACCTAATTTATAGCAGACACAGAATCATTTATTGCAGATACTACTATTGTAATTTATAGTAGCTACTGAATAAAACATATTAAATTCATGTTTAATCATTTTTAGTTAGATATTAGAAAATAAAGTAAATTATTTATAGCAGGTACTAAATATTTGTAGCACACACTGAATAATTTGTAGTGCAAACTGAATCATTTACAGCAGATATTGCATAATGTATAGTAGTTACTGAACAATCAATAGCAAATACAGTGTAAGTCATATAGTTGGTACCAAATACTTTGTAGTAGTTACTGAAAAAATTACCTACTGAATAATTTATAGTAGATACTGAACAACATGTAGTAAATACAGAATAATGTCTAGTAGTTACTGAATTATTTAATAGTTACTAATTAATCTTACTAAATATTATTTAGTAAAATTAAAGTTACTAAATAATATAAAATAGATACTGAATAATTTGTAGTAGTTACCAAATAAGTTGCAGTAGTTACTGAATAATGTCTCGTAGTCATGGAATTGTTTAGTGGATACTGAATATTTTAGTACTTACTGAATGATTTAGTTGTTGCTGAATAATTTACAGAAAACATTGAATTATAGTAGATATTCCTATACGACATTACTGTAGTAGATATAACAATTTGTAGTAGGTACTAATTAGTAGTACATGCGGAAATATTTACAACAGATATTGCATAATTTATAGTAGTTACTAAATAATCAATAACAAATACCGATTCATAAAATTGTCACTGAATATTTTGTAGTAGTTATAGTGGATGTATAGTAGATATTCAACAGTGTAGAGTAGGTACTAAAAAATTAGTACTTACTGAATTATGTATGGTAGTTACAGAATAATTTACAGAAATTAAAGAATAGTTTATTATTAGTTACTAAGAGAACCTGCTCAGAGTCGAAGGCTCAGACAACCAAGACTACTAAATTAGTCTCTATACAGAAGTGAGTACTGAGTACATGAGTACTGTTATACATCGACCTACATACAAGCATTACACAAATACAACTAGAAAAGAATTACACACACACACACACACACACACACACACACAAAGAAACATGCAGAAAGAGGTGTTTACACTCAACTCAGTCGCTCCAGTAGCAGGCATGGCTCAGACAGGTGGCTGGTGACTGAGAGCTGCTGTCTGTCAATGTGTGTGTGTGTGTGTGTGTGTCAGCAAGTGCATGTGTGTGAATGTGTGTGTGTGTGTGTGTGTGTGTGTGAGAGTGTGTTTTTGTAGAGGTGTGTGTTCTTGTAGAGGTGTGTGTGTGAGAGTGTGTGTGTGACTGAATGTGTGTGAGTGTGTGTGTTAATGTGAGTGTGTGACTGTGAATGTGTGTGAGTGTTTGTGTTAATGTGAGTGTGTGTATGTTTGAATGTGTGTGTGTGAGAGTGTAAGAGAGAGAGAGAGAGAGAGAGAGAGATGTTGTAGCGCCCCCTTTTCAAATTCCTCTCTCTGCACTGGAACAAATCCCATCATGGATATATTTTCTCTCACACACACGCCAGTCAGGTCATCACCTGCTGATTTCTGTAATATTATTTTATTATTTTAGAAGATGTGATTATTTTTATTATTTATTATTATTACTGTTGGAAACAAAAAGGTAACATTTCTATAAGGTCTGATCAATTGAAATCAAGTTCTGTGAGTTTAAAATACTCACAATTTTAATGTAAAATTAATCTGAATAATGTTTGAAAGTAGTTCACATCCCGTCTTGCTTTCCAGTCAGGTCTATGTGCTTCTGTTTGTTTTTGGAGACCTTCTTGTCTCCATCCACTTGCCTTGTCCCTCACCTGTCCCTAGTTTGTGGCTCCTCCTCTTCCTGGGTGTTCCTTTCCGTCCTTAAGGACTGTGAATGTTTACTCGTGGAATGTGATTAATGTAAGTAGCTTGAGGTCTTGGGGAGAAATGGGTGGTCCTGGGAAAGGGTGGTCCCTATTTAACCTCTTCAGGTAAACTGTAACACTACCTTTACCTACCTGTGTACAGGTAAACTATAACACTACCTTTACCTACCTGCATACAGGTAAACTATAACACTACCTTCACCTACCTGTGTACAGGTAAACTGTAACACTACCTTTACCTACCTGTGTACAGGTAAACTGTAACACTACCTTCACGTACCTGTGTACAGGTGAACTGTAACATTCTCAGTTTCT
Source organism: Megaleporinus macrocephalus (assembly GCA_021613375.1). NCBI lineage: Eukaryota > Metazoa > Chordata > Actinopteri > Characiformes > Anostomidae > Megaleporinus > Megaleporinus macrocephalus. Next base: position 40,781,905 of record CM038722.1, on the reverse strand, counting down.
TAATGTTTGTATACTCTTACTGTTTTTTTTTCAATTACTCAGTGTATATATACTCTTACTCTGATTTCTTTCAGATCTCTGTGTATATATACTCTTACTCTGATTTCTTTCAGATCTCTCAGTGTATATATACTCTTACTCTGATTTCTTTCAGATCTCTCAGTGTATATATACTCTTACACTGATTTCTTTCAGATCTCTCAGTGTATATATACTCTTACTCTGATTTCTTTCAGATCTCTGTGTATATATACTCTTACTCTGATTTCTTTCAGATCTCTCAGTGTATATATACTCTTACTCTGATTTCTTTCAGATCTCTCAGTGTATATATACTCTTACTCTGATGTCTTTCAGATCTCTGTGTATATATACTCTTACTCTGATTTCTTTCAGATTTCTCAGTGTATATAAACTCTTACTCTGATTTCTTTCAGATCTCTCAGTGTATATATACTCTTACTCTGATTTCTTATAGATCTCTGTGTATATATACTCTAACTCTGATTTCTTTTAGATCTCTCAGTGTATATGTACTCTTACACTGATTTCTTTCAGATCTCAGTGTATATATACTCTTATTCTGATTTCTTTCAGATCTCTCAGTGTATATATACTCTTACTCTGATTTCTTTCAGATCTCTCAGTGTATATATACTCTTACTCTAATTTCTTTCAGATCTCTGTGTATATATACTCTTACTCTGATTTCTTTCAGATCTCTGTGTATATATACTCTTACTCTGATTTCTTTCAGATCTCTCAGTGTATATATACTAATACTCTGATTTCTTTCAGATCTCTCAGTGTATATATACTCTTACTCTGATTTCTTTCAGATCTCTGTGTATATATACTCTTACTCTGATTTCTTTCAGATCTCTCAGTGTATATATACTCTTACTCTGATTTCTTTCAGATCTCTCAGTGTATATATACTCTTACTCTGATTTCTTTCATATCTCTCAGTGTATATATAATCTAACTCTGATTTCTTTCAGATTTCTCACTGCATATATACTCTAACTCTGATTTCTTTCAGATTTCTCACTGCATATATACTCTAACTCTGATTTCTTTCAGATTTCTCAGTGTATATATACTCTAACTCTGATTTCTTTCAAATGTGTATTTATACGTACTCTGATTTCTTTCTGATTTCTCAGTGTACATATCAGTGTACATATCTAACTCTGATTTCTTTCAGATTTCTCAGTGTATGTATACTTATACTCTGATTTCTTTTAGATTTCTCTGTGTGTATATACTCTTACTCTAATTTCTTTCAGATCTCTCAGTGTATGTATACTCTTACTCTGTTATCTCTGTGTATATAGAGTCTCAATCTGATCTTTTAAGATTTCTCAGTGTATGTATACTCTTACTTTGATTTCCTTCAGAATTCTCATTGCATGTACACTGTAATAGTAAACTGGTATTAATTTAATACTAAGTAATAATTAGTTAGACATGTTTGAACATTAACTAAGAAATTACATTCATATATGGCTATTAACATTCAGGTTTACAATTTCATCATTTGCAAGATTTACACATAACAAGATTTTGAAGAAATGCCCTGTAAATAAAATGTAATGAGCACAGATATTTCATCCAGTGCTGACCACTGGAACTTGTGGAATGTATATGATATAATAAATGGTACACAAGCTTTCCAAATATGTACACAAAGCACAAATATCATTGCAATATGGCAATGTTGAAGACGTACTATGAAGCTAGATTTACTTATCCAGCAGGCTAACAAATTTAATGTTTGGCCTTTGAAGATTGCTTGTTCAATACACTGGAGCTACAAGGCCAATATCACTTCCCTGATGAAATGAAAAACAGCTTGCACAGATGAAGTTGGAGTATCTGATTGACCAGCATTGTGTAGGTTTTTGAGTTTGATAGCATAGCCTGTCCACCATCACGACCAACATGACCAAAAGGGATGACCAGCATGCTGGCCGCATGACTGGAATGACAAAATTCACCAAGCTGGTCATTCTGTTAGACCAGCATGGATTTTTTTTATGGAATTGCTGGTGAAGAGCATATTAACATTATATAGCAAAGCAGAAATGACCATTACATTTACATATTTACAGAAGACACTCATATGTAAGAAGTCCATAGTGGTATTTTTCGCTGGTGGATTGATAGTCCAGTCTTTTAGTGTCTATTAGCGCTAATTGTTGGATTGTTCTGAAGTCCTGCAAACATTTCTGGGATTCTCCGTTGACTTCCTGCTAGAACCTGCTTAGTGTTCTAGAGGAAGCTGTTAGTTCAGTGTTCTAGAGTAGTTGTTTTGTTGTAGAATGTCTGCAGAAAGTTCTCAGCCACTAGGAAGACAGGGATGCTGTGCTATATAGGTCAACCCATGACTCAGCAAATATGTTCTCACATACAGCCATCAAAATCCACACAAAGGTCTTCGTCAGGACCACCCAGGGGTGCTCATTTCTGGTCCTAGAGATGTACCACTCAGCAGAATCCAGCTTCCTCCTAATCTAATACTCCTGATCCAGGAATTGAACCAGAAAACATCTGGTTGTGTTTTAAAGTGTCTTTTAGAAATGAGCTCATTTGCTCTGATGCAGGTTTACATACTTTGAACATTCTGGCCAGCAGCTTCATGAGGAGCCACATGAGCTGCTTCTCTAACAGGACTGAAGAAGATAGTATACATGCTGAGATCCTGTTCTGATAAACAGGTTTGGGGGTTTTATAGCTTTTAGAAAAAACATACATACCAACTTCACTATTTAAACTCATTTTTCAACACATTCAGATCAAAATGCCTTCTTAATTATAAACATACATATTCAGTTTGGTGTGTCCAAACTTTTGACTGGGGGTGTACTGCTCCTTCATGAAACTGCTGTGACATTTTTTGTTCGGAATAGTATGTCGTCACTATCCAAAGAAAAACACGTCTCTCCAAAACGGAGACTTTACAGGAGAGGGGAAAAACTGTCTTCATTCTTAATGTAGGTCAATGGAACCAAAATGTTTTCCAAGCGATGTTGAAGTATTTCTATTGGTCCATTCATCGTAAATTCTCACACAATGCAAACGACAGCTGCTGCCTTCAAAGGATAGTGAAAATTAAAAATGTACCAAAATGGAGATGCATGGTTTTCTTTGGACAATATGTGTTTTGGGTATTATTGGTGATTTTCGCCGACCAATCAGAAGTCTGCAGAATTTTTCATATCATCTTTTTGGTATAGGCTCAGCTCACTCGGAACTTCAACAGAGGTTACCATCAGGTCAGGTCGGCTTACTGAACCAGAAAGATACATTTGAGTGAAACTCTAGAGTGTGTTGGATCTCAACTCTCCAGGGTGGTATGTCTCCAGGATTGGGTCCCCCTGCCTTGACCCGTTTGTCCAGAATATATAATCCACAGTCTTAGTCAGCACAAGGTATTATGACCTCATGTGACAATATCAGAACTTCTTTTTACGCCATAAAGTTTCTTTAAGGAGCCACATCTACAAGTTCTCCCTCATAGAGAAGAACCCTCGATCCATGCAAAGAACCATTCTGTGCATGAAACTCTGGAGTCCTCTTTTTGAAGGATGTATTTTGAAGCCACTTTCATCGAAACATTCCACAATTCTTCTAAAACTCTGTGCACGAAAGACGAGTTCTATTTTATGTCATTGGTGAAGATCTCAAACGTGAAGTGATTCCTCGTCAAAGCCAGAGCAGATCCAGGAGAACTCTGGATCCAGTAATGACTGATTTCTTGGCCTTGGTGCTCCAGAACTACTGGCCCATTTTCTTTCTCCGTGGTCCTTCAGCAGGGACAGGTGTTCGTCTGGTCATTTGCTGCCCCCTATTAAAGGGCACATGCATCCACAAGGTCAGTTGAATGAAATCAGCAAAGTCCATCAGTTAACTGCTACCAGCATCGCACACCCGAGCGAGCTGCACACGAGAGTTTAGCTGTAGGTTGAAAGTGATCTGCTTTGTTTCTGTCTGTTTATGGAGGACACAGTTCTCTCCAGGGCATTTACGCTCCTCTGTTTATATCCTCACAGGAGCCGGAAGAGAACGGACATAGATTATAAAGTGTGTGTGCGTTTGTTTGCGTGTGTGTGTGTGTATAGGTGAGTGTATACGTGAGTGTATAGGTGTGTGTCTCAGCAGAATGCTTCGTCGTCCTGAAAGTGGGTCCTCTGCAAAACCTTCACATGGCGCTCGTAGATCTTTAGGGCAGGGCCTAGTCGGATGGACAGGCCGGTGAGCACGTCGTTGCGTTGCATCAGGAGCAGCGACTTTCCATCTATTTCCTGTAAGATAACAAAAGCGCTACCTCGTTAGCCTGCTCACATCACAGTATGTCTCTCTCTTTGTTTATGTTCCAGCTGCTGATCTTAGATTTGCAGATACTGACCTTCTGTAAAAACACCTTCAGTAACATACAGAGAACCTAGAGAGACTCTTTCAGCTCTTCTGCTTCTAAACTGTGAAAGTCGATTTCAGTGTTTATATGAGGAAACGTTTAAAAGCCACTCTCTTTAAACTTAGTGTTTAATTAAAAATTAACATCTTAGTACGTTTGAACCTTGTCTTTGATGAACTAAGACTTGGTTTCAGCTGTTACTGATAAAAAACTGTCTGTAAGGCAAATTGAGCTGCCACTGGTTTGGAATGTGCTCTATAAATCCAAATTATTGTTATTATTATTATTAATAGCAGTAGTATTTGGATTCTGGGTTGGATTCCCGGTTTGGGTGGTTCTGTATGGAGTGTGTATGTTCTCCCCGTGCTTGAGTGGGTTTCCTCCGGGTACTCCGGTTTCCTCCCACAGTCCAAACACATGCATGTTAGGTTGATCCCTCACTCTAAACTGCCCGTAGGTGTGAGTGTGTGTGGGTAAGTGTGTGTTGGCCATGCGATGGACTGGCGACCTGTCTGTGATGTACCCTACCTTCGCCCAATGATGGAGGAATTGGCTCCCTGTGACCCTGACTAGCGGGATAAAGCTGAAGATAATGTACGGATAGTAGTAATAATATTATTGTATAGACAAGATTTTTAAGGTTAAGTGTCTAGGCTAAGACACCTTCAGGGGTTGTTTCAACCCTTCTAGCTAAGATAACATTGTTGGATTTTGGGTTTTTGTTGGGTTTTTTAATGTATCTAGAGATAAATATCTAATGCTGGCCTTACCCCAAGCAATTTTCAAGTGATTTTACTGTCACAGACAAATTTCATCTTGATCGCTTAGTGTGAGGTGGTCTAGATTGCTCACATTTATACCACGACAGAGTGGAAATCGAAAAAAGGGGGACAGAAATCACTGAAGCCCTCGAAATCCCAGCCGAACAGGGCTACAGTCTTTACAATTAGCCTAGCAGCTAACCACACAGTTCAGCTGAATATTGCTAGCTTCAGTCATATAAATGGGAAATAATCTCAAAAGGAATCTAGTAGCGGTCTTGTAAATAGTGACTCTGAAAGACCCCCAGTCTTTGCAAAATCATAGCCTGTGACTAGTCTGTGACTAAAAGTCTGTAACTAGTGTTTATCTGTGAGAGGGAGTCAGACTTTAGTCTATTAAACATCTTTTCAGAGTCTTTTAAAAGTCTTCTAGTGTACGGTCAGCATAAGACATAGGCTTAGCAGTTCACTGATTATAGATGTTTTAACAAGCTAACATCCTACTTTAAAACATTAGATACAATAAAATGATTCTATCTGTAGTACAGACCCAATTCAAGCTTCCATGCTAATGTACTTTAGTCCATGTTTATAGCTAACAGTGTGTTATAAACCATATAATGAACTCTACTAACACGGTTGAAACAAGGCTAATTTAGCATGACGCTAACTGCTGTAAATACGCCTCTATTATTTGTAAGCTACGTTAGCATTAATGCTCCAGTTTAAGCTGAAGAAGCTGCAGGTCGAGGTTGATGTTCTACGGTTGGGCTGAGAGGCAGAACCGAGTACATTAGGTTTTTGCTAAGCTTTCAGGTTGAACAGTGTGCAGGTGTTCGCTCTGGCACTGCTGTGTCCTGCAGCTGCGTGTCCTCCTGGGATTGTGATGAATTCCTTACGCCAGTGCACAAACATATTACTCAGTGTTAATGCTGTGCACTCCTCGCTCCCGGGTATTTATGGGTAATGTAGTTTAAATGGTGTACCTGTGTCCGGAAGGCGAGAGCCTGCTCTGGAAACCCCACAGCTGTGAAATAGCTGGCTACGTCTGCTACTGTCCAGTCAGCCGGATTCACCACAGTTGACTCCGACTTTACAAACCTAGTGCAGCCACACAAACACGGAAAATCAGAGTAAATGATGGACCGACTCTGGAATTCTGTCTATGCTAACTGAGCAATAATGACCTTTTAACCCTTTAACTTTTATTAATGTATTATTAGACCTGTTGTTTATTTTTTTAAATCTTATTTATTTTGTATCTACTGTAAATTATTCAGTAATTACTACTAATTGTTCAGTAACTACTATAAATTATTCAGTAATTACTTTAAATTATTCAGTAATTGTTTTAAATTATTCAGTCATTACTTTAAATTATTCAGTATGTACTATGAATTATTCAGTAACTACTATACAGTATTTAGTAACTACTTTAAATTATTCATTATCTACTATAAATTATTCTGTAACTATTTTCAGTTATTCTGTAACTACTATAAATTATTCAGCAACTACTTTCAGTTATACAGTAACAACTATACTTGATTCAGTACCTACTAAAATGATTCAGTACTTACTGTAAATTATTCAGTAATTAGTTTAAATTATTAAGTATCTACCATAGATTATTCAGTAATTACTGTAAATATTCGGTAATTACTATAAATTATTCAGTACTTACTATAAATTATTCAGTAATTACTATCAATTATTCAGTCATTACTATTAATTATTCAGTAACTACTATAAATTATTCAGTAATTACTTTAAATTATTCATTATATGCTATAAATTATTCTGTAACTACTATTAATTATTCAGTAACTACTTTCAGTTATTCTGTTACTACTATAAATTATTCAATAACTACTTTCAATTATACAGTAACAACTATACATGATTCAGTACCTACTAAAAATATTCAGTACTATAAATTATTCAGTAATTAATTTAAATTATTAAGTATCTACCATAGATTATTCAGTAATTACTACAAATATTCAGTACTAACTATAAATTATTCAGTAATTACTATCAATTATTCAGTAATTACTATAAATTGTTCAATAACTATTCATTATTCAGTAACTACTATAAAGTATTCAATAACTACTATAAATTTTTCAGTAATTACTTTACATTTTTCAGTAATTATATTAATTCATTCAGTTATTACTATTAATTGTTCAGTATGTACTATGAATTATTCAGTAACTACTATAGATTATTCAGTAACTAATTTAAATTATTCAGTATCTACTATAAATTATTCAGTAACTACTTAAAATTATTCAGTAACTACTTTAAAATATTCAATAACTACTTAAAATTATTTAGTATTTACTATTAATTATTAACTACTATACATTATTCAGTACATACTATAAATTGTTCAATACTTGCTATAAATTATTCAATACTAACCATAAATTGTTCAGTAACTACTTTAAATTATTTTGTAACTACTATACCTTATTCAGTACTTACTATAAATTATTGAATAACTACTATCAATTATTCAGTATCTACTATACATTATTCAGTATTTATTATAAATTACTTAGCATCTACTATGAATTATTCAATAACTACTATATATTATATATCAGTATATATACTATATACTCAGTATCTACTATAAATTATTTATTATCTCCCATAAATTATTCAGTATCTACTATATATTCTCCAATTACTGCAAAACAATTATTCAGTGCTTACTGTAAATTATTTAGTAACTACTAGAAATTATTAAATATCTACTATAACTTAATCACTATATCTACTATAACTAAAATTATTCAGTAATTACTGTAAATTGTTCAGTAACTACTAGAATTTATTCAGAGAGTACTACAAATTATATAGACATTGCCATAAATTATTTGGTACCTACTATGAATTATTCAGTATATAGTAGACATAATTCAGCAGTTGATGTAAATGATTCAATAATTACTATAAATGATTTAGTAACCACTTTAAATGATTTGCTAAGTAACAAAAATTATTCAGTAACTACACAAAATTATTGAGTAACTAGTGAAAATTATTTGGTCAATATCACACACTATTAAGTAAATACTATAAATTAACAAAGTAACAACAATCAATTATTTATTAGCTACAAAGGTATTTTTGCTTCCATTATATTTATTATTGGAAATAATTACATAGTTATATGTATTTATAACAGTGAGGAAGGATTTGGGGGTCATATCAGCACAACACACACTAACACACCACCACATCAGTGACAATGCAGCAATGCTGACAATGACCCACCACCCAAACAGTACCTGCTCTGTGGTGGTCCTGTGGGGGTCCTGATAATTAAAGAACAGAGTAATAAAGTACACAGAGAATCAGATGAACTACAGTCTGTAAGTGTAGCTCCTGTATGGTCAGTGGAGCTGATACACTGGACAGTGTGTGTAGCTTAGTTTCCATATCTGGGTTGTATAGACTGGAGAGTATGTTGTGTGTTTCTTTAAACTGCAAAGACCTATTTTATCATTCATTGAACTTACACTCCTCCATTCATCCCTCGTTCCTCAGCTGCTCCTGGGGATGCTGAGGGAGTAAGTAGACACGAGGACACGCCCACCTCTGTCTTACAGCCCGAATCTGGCAGAGATCCAAACAAGACAGCAGCTGTTCAAGTCAAGCTTTGAAACTCAGGTTTTAAATCTCTATTTAGATCTAAAATGTCTAAAACACGGAATTAAAGGTTCCAGCATTCATCACCTAGTCGTCCGTAAACAAGACGCTGTGTCAGCAGGGCTTACACAACACTGCACAACAAAATCAAAACATAAATAAAACAGTTGGTAGAAATATTAAACTCTGGGGCAGATATGCCTCTCGCTTTCTTCAGAGCAGCTACCACTTATCCATCACTCACATTCAATAACCTAAACACGGCATCTGGGTGCAGCATATCAGAGTAATGTGGGCTAGAAGGGGGCGGAGCTTATTAGAAGAATAGATGTTTGTTCTGAAGAGCTTGAAAATCTAGAAGTTTGCTATTCTAGAGGCTGTTATTAGTATCACTGACTGCAACTCGAGAACTTACAAGTCTTAATGGGAATAGAAGAAGGAATCATCACGCCATCAGAAACCACAACGACCTGATTCTGAAAGAGATGGTACAGAATAGTTTACCTGAGTGTTGGACAGGTGTAGATTTCAGAGGATGTTCAGAGGAGGTGTAAATTTGAGTGGGTTACCTGTGCGGTGGACAGATGTAGTTTTGAGAGGGTTACCTGTGTGGTGGACAGGTGTAAATTTGAGTGGGTTACCTGTGTGATGGACAGGTGTAGATTTGAGTAGGTTACCTGTGTGGTGGACAGGTGTAGTTTTGAGAGGGTTACCTGTGTGGTGGACAGGTGTAGATTTGAGAGAGTTACCTGTGTGGTGGACAGGTGTAGTTTTGAGAGGGTTACCTGTGTGGTGGACAGATGTAGTTTTGAGAGGGTTACCTGTGTGTATGTTGGACAGGTGTAGATTTGAGTAGGTTACCTGTGTGGTGGACAGATGTAGTTTTGAGAGGGTTACCTGTGTGGTGGACAGGTGTAGATTTGAGAGAGTTACCTGTGCGTATGTTGGACAGGTGTAGATTTGAGAGGGTTACCTGTGTATATGTTGGACAGGTGTACATTTTATTGAATTACCTGTGTGGTGGACAGGTGTAGATTTGAGAGAGTTACCTGTGCGTATGTTGGACAGGTGTAGATTTGAGAGGGTTACCTGTGTATATGTTGGACAGGTGTACATTTTATTGAATTACCTGTGTGTTGGACAGGTGTAGATTTGAATCAGTTACCGTGTAACTGAGGGGTGTATATTTGAGTAGGTTACCTGTATGTTGGTCTGAAGGTGGTTTGCCGTGACCACCCTTTGCTCCTCTCTCAAACTTCCTGTGCCAATAGATTCCACCTGATTGACCATGCCTCCTAAACAGAGAAGAGATGGGTGAAGACGTCACAGAAGTATATATATATATATATATATATATATATATATATATATATATATATATATATATATATATATATATATATATATATATATAACGTGTACAGTATATATATACCTTTTCTAAAAACAGTAAATTAAACATTACAATGAATCAATGAAAATGTGTGATTGTTCAGTTTTGACATTTGTAACTTTTCCATTTTTCCATAGCTGCCATCTTTTCCGTCATCATTATCCCACATACCAAGATAAGCAACTGATATCACAGCTCTCGTCAAGAGCCAAAGAAACAAAGTAAAATTTATCCACTTTGTTTTGAAGCTGAAGCTCCAAATTCCCTGCGATGAGGACAAATTCTTTCTCAGGACAAATTTGCGCTGTCCACCAAACATTCTTTGACAAACTTCCCATCAGAGAGCGGCTCACTGCTTCCTGCAATGGAGTGGGCTGTTCCAAAGCTGGTCCTGACGGCCGCATGATGTGGAGTGGAGCTTTGTAAAAAATCCTTGCAGTTTCGCTAGAAAACCTTCAGATGCCCGAGATCGCTCTGCATCGGTCACGTTCTTTAACTTTTCTGCATGTTTAATCTCGTAATGGTGATTCAAACTGTAATCCTTAAACACAGCTATCTGTTCTCCACAAACTAGCACACAGCTTTACCTTTAAATATTTAGAAGACCAAACTCTGAATTCTGCGTCAATCTTTATTTATTTAACGTTATCTGACATATTTAAGGGCTAAGAGCTAAGAGCTAGCTCATTCGTCGACACATTTGAGCGGAGGTGCATAAGCGCACTGAGAGGAAGACACAAATAAAATAAAAAAAACATTTGCCTTCAGAATAAAAGCAGAGTAGTTGTATTTTGTCAAAGTCCTTGCTGTCGTGCACCTATTACGGTGTAATAGATGCCGTTACTTTTAACTTTCTCTTGCTAGAGGGCCAGATGTGGCCGTACAATGCCCATGTCTGATTTAGAGCTTTTGTGGTTCAAACTATGAATATTAACAGACAAACTAGATACAGACATAAACATATATATATATATATATATATATATATATATATATATATATATATATATATATATATATATATATATATATATATATATATATAAAATTAGACATTAATACTAATAATATCTAAGAGAAGAATTACGATTTCAGTACTTATTGTGAAGTTTAGTACTGTTGGAGGTTCAACTGTCAGGGCCTCCTCACCTGGCACCAACCAGCTCTTCTCTTTCTCCTACACCATGACTGCATTACTGTATCCTCCAGATGCAGCACCTGTACAGCTTCTCTCCTTTCAGTTAATTCTGTTTATAATCAGATCTCCCAGAGTCACCAGCTACACTCTAAACTCTCCACATCCTCTGTACTAACCTAGACCTGAACTAACTCTGTCTCTGTACTAACCCAAACCAGAACTAACTCTGTCTCTGTACTAACCCAAATCTGAACTAACTCTGTCTCTGTACTAACCCAAACCAGAACTAACTCTGTCTCTGTACTAACCCAAACCAGAACTAACTCTGTCTCTGTACTAACCTAAACCAGAACTAACTCTGTCTCTGTACTAACCCAAACCTGAACTAACTCTGTCTCTGTACTAACCTAAACCAGAACTAACTCTGTCTCTGTACTAACCCAAACTAGAACTCACTCTGTCTCTGTACTAACCTAAACCAGAACTAACTCTGTCTCTGTACTAACCCAAACCAGAACTAACTCTGTCTCTGTACTAACCCAAACAAGAACTAACTCTGTCTCTGCACTAACCTAAACCAGAACTAACTCTGTCTCTGTACTAACCCAAACCAGAACTAACTCTGTCTCTGTACTAACCTAAACCAGAACTAACTCTGTCTCTGTACTAACCCAAACCTGAACTAACTCTGTCTCTATACTAACCCAAACCAGAACTAACTCTGTCTCTGTACTAACCCAAACTAGAACTAACTCTGTCTCTGTACTAACCCAAACTAGAACTAACTCTGTCTCTGTACTAACCCAAACCAGAACTAACTCTGTCTCTGTACTAACCCAAACAAGAACTAACTCTGTATCTGTACTAACCTAAACCAGAACTAACTCTGTCTCTGTACTAACCCAAACCTGACCTAACTCTGCCTCTGTACTAACCCAAACCAGAACTAACTCTGTCTCTGTACTAACCCAAACCTGACCTAACTCTGTCTCTGTACTAACCCAAACCAGAGCTAACTGTCTCTGTACTAACCTAAACCAGAACTAACTCAGTCTCTGTACTAACCTAAACCAGAACTAATTCTGTCTCCGTACTAACCCAAACCAGTACTAACTCTGTCTCTGTACTAACCTAAACCAGAACTAACTCAGTCTCTGTACTAACCCAAACCAGAACTAACTCTGTCTCTGTACTTACCCAAACCAGAACTAACTCTGTCTCTGTTCTTACCCAAACCAGAACTAACTCTGTCTCTGTACTAACCTAAACCAGAACTAACTCTGTCTCTGTACTAAACCAAACCAGAACTAACTCTGTCTCTGTACTAACCAAACCAGAACTAACTCTGTCTCTATACTAACCCAAACCAGAACTAAGTCTTTTCTCTTTCCGAGGTAATAACCGCCCACCTGTCCCGCCCAATACTGTAAAAGACTGACCACCAGGCCCCTCCCGTCACCTGACACCAACCAGTTCTCCTCTCCATTTGCTCCATCCTTAACTGCATCACTGTATCATCCACCAGATGTAGCACCTATACAGCTTCTAAAGCTTTTACCTTCAGACTCAGCTTTAGTTTATAAACTGTAAATACTGTTCCACCAGAGGAGGAACATCGTTGTAAAAAGGGCTACACAAATAAACTCGACTAGCTTGAATAGTGAATGAGAACACACACACACACACACACACACACACACACACACACACACACATACATACATATATATATATATATATATATATATATATATATATATATATATATATATATATATATATATATATATATATATATAATGACATCATCCACCCTGGTACTACCTTCACTGGTGGCTTCCTGGCGAACCAAATTCAGTTTTGATAGCGACAGTGATGTCGACACCAAAGGCTGGAGCTTCTCCTCTGGCTGAGCGATGTCACTCGTCTTCACCTCCAGACTGACCGAGAGTGGACTGTGCATTTGACTCGTGACCCCTGCTTGACCTTCGCATTTGGCTGCCTGGGAGTCAACCGGCGTGGAACCTTCCTCCTCTTCCTCCTCCTCTTCCATCTTCTCCTCCTCCTCACTCTCTGTCTCCATTGGCTCTTCATCCTTCTCTTCTTCCTGCAGAGCAAACGGAGAGACCGTCCGTCAAACATGTGCTATATTTGTGTTTTTAACTCCACCTGCAGTTTTTAGGCAGGAACTCTGGAACTGAGAGTTTTAGAGATCCCCCTTGAGACCCCCAGCTCCGCTAGGCTGCACAGCTGTGTAGTGATGATGCGCAGGAGTGGATCCTAATCATAATGCTGAGTACATGTGGAGGGCTTTCTGATTTCTGTCACGCCTGCATAAACCCAAACTAACATTCTGTAAAGAGAAGAAAAGGAAAAAAAGAAGAAGAAAAGATAGATGGATGGAACATATTAGAAAAGTGAAGAGATGAGATGAGATGAAAAGAGAAGGAAGTGGAATAATAGAGAGGTGAATAAATGAAATGATATGAGAAGAGAAGGAAGTGGAATAATAGAGAAGAGAAAAAGCAAAATAATAGAGAAGTGAAAAGATGAGATGAGAAGGAAGTGGAAAAATAGAAAAGTAAAGAGATAAGAAGAAAAAGAAGTGAAATAACAGAAGAAACGTGAAGAGAAGAGGAGAGAAGAGAAGAGAAGAGAAGGAAATGACAGAGAAGAGAAGAGAAGAAAAGAGAAGAGAAGTGGAATAACAGAGAAGAGAAGTGAACAGAATAGAAGAGAATAGAAGAGAAGAGAAGGAAATGGAATAACAGAGAAGAGAAATGAAGAGAAGAGAAGAGAAGAGAAGAGAAGTGAAGAGATGAGATGAGAAGGAAGTGGAATAACAGAGAAGTGAAGAGAAGAGAAGAAAAAAGAAGAGAAGGAAATGGAATAACAGAGAAGTGGAATAATAGAGAAGAGAAGTAAAATAATAAAGAGAAGAGACGAGAAGAGAAGAGAAGAGAAGAGAAGAGAAGAGAAGGAAATGGAATAACAGAGAAGAGAAATGAAGAGAAGAGATGAGATGAGAAGGAAGTGGAATAACAGAGAAGAGAAGTGAAGAGGTTGGATAAGGTGAGAACGAAGTGGAATAATAGAGAAGAGAAATGAGGAGAAGAGAAGTGGAATAATAGAGAAGAGAAGTGATGAGATGAGATGAGATGAGATGAAATGAAATGAGATGAGATGAGATGAGATGAGATGAGATGAGAAGAAAGTGAAATAACAAAGAAGAGAAGAGAAGGAAGTGGAATAATAGAGAAGAGAAGTGATGAGATGAGATGAGATGAAATGAAATGAGATGGCATGAGATGAGAAGAAAGTGGAATAACAGAGAAGAGAAGTGAAGAGGTTGGATGAGATGAGAAGAGAAGTGGAATAATAGAGAAGAGAGGTGAAAAGGTTAGATGAGATGAGAATGAAGTGGAATAATAGAGAAGAGAAATGAAGAGAAAAGAAGTGGAGAGGTTAGAAGAGAAGAGAAGTGGAATAATAGAGAAGAGAAATGAAGAGAAAAGAAGTGGAGAGGTTAGAAGAGAAGAGAAGTGGAATAATAGAGAAGTGAAAAGGTTAGATGAGATGAGAATGAAGTGGAATAATAGGGAAGAGAAATGATGAGAAAAGAAGTGGAGAGGTTAGAAGAGAAGAGAAGTGGAATAATAGAGGAGAGAATGAAGAGAAGAGAAATGAAGAGGTTAGAAGAGAAGAGAAGTGAAGAGATGAGATGAGAAGGAAGTGGAATAACAGAGAAGTGAAGTGAAGAGAATAGAAGAGAAAAAAAGAGAAGGAAATGGAATAATAGAGAAGAGAAATGAAGAGAAGAGAAGAGAAGAAAAAAGAAGAGAAGGAAATGGAATAACAGAGAAGTGGAATAATAGAGAAGAGAAGTAAAATAATAAAGAGAAGAGACGAGAAGAGAAGAGAAGAGAAGGAAATGGAATAACAGAGAAGAGAAATGAAGAGAAGAGAAGTGAAGAGATGAGATGAGAAGGAAGTGGAATAACAGAGAAGAGAAGTGAAAGAGGTTGGATGAGGTGAGAACGAAGTGGAATAATAGAGAAGAGAAATGAAGAGAAGAGAAGTGGAATAATAGAGAAGAGAAGTGATGAGATGAGATGAGATGAGATGAGATTAGATGAGATAAGAAGAAAGTGGAATAACAGAAGAGAAGAGAAGGAAGTGGAATAATAGAGAAGAGAAGTGATGAGATGAGATGAGATGGCATGAGATGAGAAGAAAGTGGAATAACAGAAAAGAGAAGTGAAGAGGTTGGATGAGATGAGAAGGAAGTGGAATAATAGAGAAGAGAAGTGAAAAGGTTAGATGAGATGAGAATGAAGTGGAATAATAGAGAAGAGAAATGAAGAGAAAAGTGGAGAGGTTAGAAGAGAAGAGAAGTGGAATAATAGAGGAGAGAAATGAAGAGAAGAGAAATGAAGAGGTTGGATGAGATGAGAAGGAAGTGGAATAATAGAGAAGAGAAGTGAAAAGGTTAGATGAGATGAGAATGAAGTGGAATAATAGAGAAGAGAAATGAAGAGAAAAGAAGTGGAGAGGTTAGAAGAGAAGAGAAGTGGAATAATAGAGAAGAGAAGTGAAAAGGTTAGATGAGATGAGAATGAAGTGGAATAACAGAGAAGTGAAGAGAAGAGAATAGAAGAGAAAAAAGAGAAGGAAATGGAATAATAGAGAAGAGAAATGAAGAGAGGAGAAGAGAAGAAAAAAGAAGAGAAGGAAATGGAATAACAGAGAAGTGGAATAATAGAGAAGAGAAGTAAAATAATAAAGAGCAGAGACGAGAAGAGATGAGAAGAGAAGGAAATGGAATAACAGAGAAGAGAAGTGAAGAGGTTGGATGAGGTGAGAACGAAGTGGAATAATAGAGAAGAGAAATGAAGAGAAGAGAAGAGAAGAGAAGGGAAGTGGAATAATAGAGAAGTGATGAGATGAGATGAAATGAGATGAGATAAGAAGAAAGTGGAATAACAGAGAAGAGAAGAGAAGAGAAGAGAAGAGAAGAGAAGAGAAGGAAGTGGAATAATAGAGAAGAGAAGTGATGAGATGAGATGACATGAGATGAGATGAGATGAAATGAAATGAAATGAGATGAGATGAGATAAGATAAGAAGAAAGTGGAATAACAGAGAAGAGAAGAGAAGAAAGTGGAATAATAGAGAAGAGAAGTGATGAGATGAGATGAGATGAGATAAGACGAAAGTGGAATAACAGAGAAGAGAAGAGAAGAGAAAAGAAGAGAAGAGAAGGAAGTGGAATAATAGAGAAGAGAAGTGATGAGATGAGATGACATGAGATGAGATGAAATGAAATGAAATGAGATGAGATAAGATAAGAAGAAAGTGGAATAACAGAGAAGAGAAGAGAAGAAAGTGGAATAATAGAGAAGAGAAGTGATGAGATGAGATGAGATGAGATGGCATGAGATGAGAAGAAAGTGGAATAACAGAGAAGAGAAGTGAAGAGGTTGGATGAGATGAGAAGGAAGTTGAATAATAGAGAAGAGAAATGAAGAGAGAAGAAGTGGAGAGGTTAGAAGAGAAGTGGAATAATAGAGGAGAGAAATGAAGAGAAGAGAAATGAAGAGAAGAGAAGAGAAGAGAAGGAAATGGAATAACAGAAAAGAGAAATGAAGAGAAGAGAAATGAAGAGAAGAGAAGAGAAGTGGAATAATAGAGAAGAGAAGTGATGAGATGAGATGAGATGAGATGAAATGAGATGAGATGAGATAGGAAGAAAGTGGAATAACAGAGAAGAGAAGAGAAGGAAGTGGAATAATAGAGAAGAGAAGTAAAGAGGTTGGATGAGATGAGAAGGAAGTGGAATAATAGAGAAGAGAAATGAAGAGAAAAGAAGTGGAGAGGTTAGAAGAGAAGAGAAGTGGAATAATAGAGGAGAGAAATGAAGAGAAGAGAAGAGAAGAGAAGAGAAGAGAAGAGAAGGAAATGGAATAACAGAAAAGAGAAATGAAGAGAAGAGAAATGAAGAGAAGAGAAGAGAAGAGAAGTGGAATAATAGAGAAGAGAAGTGATGAGATGAGATGAGATGAGATGAGATGAGATGAGATGAGAAGAAAGTGGAATAACAGAGGAGAGAAGAGAAGGAAGTGGAATACTAGAGAAGAGAAGTGATGAGATGAGATGAGATGAGAAGGAAGTGGAATAACAGAGAAGAGAAGAGAAGAGAAGAGAAGAGAAGAGAAGAGAAGAGAAGGAAGTGGAATACTAGAGAAGAGAAGTGAAGAGATGAGAAGAGAAGGAAGTGGAATAACAGAGAAGAGAAGAGACGAGAAGAGAAGAGAAGAGAAGAGAAGAGAAGAGAAGAGAAGGAAATGGAATAACAGAAAAGAGAAATGAAGAGAAGAGAAATGAAGAGAAGAGAAGAGAAGAGAAGTGGAATAATAGAGAAGAGAAGTGATGAGATGAGATGAGATCAGATGAGATGAGATGAGAAGGAAGTGGAATACTAGAGAAGAGAAGTGATGAGATGAGATGAGATGAGATGAAATGAAATGAGATGAGATGAGATGGCATGAGATGAGAAGAAAGTGGAATAACAGAGACAAGAAGTAAAGAGGTTGGATAAGATGAGAAGGAAGTGGAATAATAGAGAAGAGAAGTGAAGAGAAAAGAAGTGGAGAGGTTAGAAGAGAAGAGAAGTGGAATAATAGAGGAGAGAAATGAAGAGAAGAGAAATGAAGAGTTTAGAAGAGAAGTGGAATAATAGAGAAGAGAAATGAAGAGATGAGATGAGTTTAGTGGAGGAGAAGACCCGGTTCTAACAGTCACGCTTCAGTAGAAGCTAAATTCAGGTCAGTGTACCTGTAGAACAAACAGCTCGGCCTGCATGTCCAGAACCCTCACAGCTCATCTGATGATGTTCCTCCTCCACTCTGTGACCTGGAGACTAACACTGTTACCAGCTGTTCAGACGAGAGACGCAACTCCAGACAGCTGCTTCCAACAGAGGACACACCACTGTTTACCCAGCAATACAACTATACTCACACTATCTCTGTCTCTCTCCCACTCTGTTCCTCCTCCGGTCTCTCTCTCTCTCTCTCTCTCTCTCTCTCTCTCTCTCTCTCTCTCTCTCTCTCTGTTCCTCCTCCTCTGGTCTCTATCTCTTTATGTATTGATGGAGGAAACAAACATGATGGTGTAACAGCTATAACTGGATTCAGGAGAATCAGCTGCACTTGAAAGTAAACATTAACTCAGTTCATCAACAGTCCAACAGATTTAACCATCCATCCATCCATCCCGCGAAGCGAAGAGGAGAGGAAAGGAGAGGAGAGGCGAAAAGAGAAGAGAAGAGGAGAGGAGAGGAGAGGAGAGAAGAGCAGAAAAGAGAAGAGAAAAGGAGAGGAGAGAAGAGAAGAAAAGAGGAGAGGAGAGAAGAAAAGAGGAGAGGAGAGAAGAGGAGAGGAGAGAAGGGAAGAGAAGAGGAGAGATGAGGAGAGGAGTAGAGAAGAGAAGCGAAGAGGAGAGGAAAGGAGAGGAGAGGCGAAAAGAGAAGAGGAGAGGAGAGGAGAGAAGAGAAGAGAAGAAAAGAGAAGAGAAAAGGAGAGGAGAGAAGAGAAGAGGAGAGGAGAGAAGAAGAGAGGAGAGAAGGGAAGAGAAGAGGAGAGATGAGGAGAAGAGAAGAGAAGAGAAGAGAAGAGAAGAGAAGAGATGAGGAGAGAAGTAGAGAAGAGATAAGAAGAGAAGAGGAGACGAGATGAGAGGAGAGAAGAGAAAAGGAGAGAAGAGATGAGGTGAGAAGAGGAGAGGAGAGGAGAGAAGACAAAAGGAGAGGAGAGAAGAGAAAAGGAGAGGAGAGATGAGGTGAGGAGAGGAGAGGAGAGGAGAGAAGAGAAAAGGAGAGAAGAGAAGAGAAAAGGAGAGGAGAGATGAGGTGAGAAGAGGAGAGGAGAGAAGACAAAAGGAGAGGAGAGAAGAGAAAAGGAGAGGAGAGATGAGGTGAGGAGAGGAGAGGAGAGGAGAGAAGAGAAGAGAAAAGGAGAGAAGAGAAGAGAAAAGGAGAGGAGAGATGAGGGGAGAAGAGGAGAGAAAAGGGACATATTTATTTATTTATTTACTGGTTTATTCGTTTATTAGTTTATTTATTAACTCGTTTGTTTCTTTATTTATTTATTTATTTACTTGTTTATTCGTTTATTAGTTTATTTATTAACTCGTTTATTTATTTATTTATTTACTTGTTTATTCGTTTATTAGTTTATTTATTAACTCGTTTATTTATTTATTTATTTACTTGTTTATTCGTTCATTAGTTTATTTATTAACTCGTTTATTTATTTATTTATTTATTTATTTACTTGTTTATTCGTTTATTAGTTTATTTATTAACTCGTTTATTTATTTATTTATTTACTTGTTTATTCGTTTATTAGTTTATTTATTAACTCGTTTATTTATTTATTTATTTAAATATGGGGCACGATGAATAAACGGTCGCGCTCGCGCCTCTTAAGTGCGTCACGCACATTTCCGCTATTGCAGCATTTCCCCCTTTTCCCTCCTCCTCCTCTCTCTCTCTCCTCCTCTCTCTCTCTCTCTCCTCCTCTCTCTCTCCTCCTCTCTCTCTCTCTCCTCCTCTCTCTCTCCTCCTCTCTCTCTCTCTCTCCTCCTCTCTCTCTCTCTCTCTCTCTCTCTCTCTCTCTCCTCCTCTCTCTCTCTCCTCTCTCTCCTCCTCTCTCTCTCCTCTCTCTCTCTCCTCCTCTCTCTCCTCTCTCTCTCTCCTCCTCTTTCTCTCTCTCTCTCTCTCTCTCCTCCTCTCTCTCTCTCCTCCTCTCTCTCCTCTCTCTCTCTCTCTCCTCCTCCTCTCTCTCTCCTCCTCTCTCTCTCTCTCCTCCTCTCTCTCTCTCTCCTCCTCCTCTCTCTCTCCTCTCTCTCTCCTCTCTCTCCTCCTCTCTCTCTCTCCTCCTCTCTCTCTCTCTCTCCTCCTCTCTCTCTCCTCCTCCTCTCCCTCCTCTCTCTCCTCCTCTCTCTCTCTCTCTCCTCCTCCTCCTCTTCCTCTCTCTCTCCTCCTCCTCTCTCTCTCTCCTCTCTCTCTCTCTCTCTCCTCCTCTCTCTCTCTCTCTCTCTCTCTCTCTCTCTCTCTCTCCTCCTCTCTCTCTCTCTCTCCTCCTCTCTCTTTCTCTCTCTCTCTCCTCCTCTCTCTCTCTCCTCTCTCTCTCTCTCCTTTCTCTCTCTCTCTCTCTCTCTCTCTCTCTCTCTCTCTCCTGAGCGCGTGTGAGAGTTCAGAGAGGCGACTTGGTGAAAACAACTTTCACGCGGAAGAAAATGAAGTGAAACTGAGCCTCCGGCCCGCGCGCCGGGGAAAACAAAACACATCGTCATTCGTCTGGCGCGGGAGGGAGGGACCCGTTATTCTGTAGCTCCAGGCTCGCGTGCCTAAGTATGTGTGACTGTACAGGGTGTATAGAACAGCACGAGAGGCGGAGCAAACAGACAGACAGACAGATACACAGACAGTAAGACAAAAAGAGAGATAATCAGACACACAGGTGGACAGACAGACAGGAAGACAGATAGATGATCAGAAGAACAGACAGACAGACAGACAGATAGAGACATAATCAGACAGATAGAGAGATAATCAGACAGACAGGTGGACAGACACACAGACAGACAGACAGACCGACCAACAGACAGCTAGACAGACAGACACAGATATAGAGATAATCAGACCGACAGACAGACAGATAGAAAGATAATCAGAAAGACAGACAGACAGACAGAAAATCAAACCGACAGACATATAGATAATCAGACAGACAGGTAGACAGACAGATAGAGAGAAAATCAAACAGACAGACAGATAGATAATCAGACAGACAGGTAGGCAGACAGATAGAGAGATAATCAGACAGACAGGTGGACAGACAGACAGACAGATATAGAGATAATCAGACAGATAGATAGAGAGATAATCAGACAGACAGGTGGACAGACAGACAGCGATAATCAGACAGATAAACAGACAGACAGACAGACAGAGAGATAGACAGACAGACAGATAGAGATAATCAGACAGACAGACAAACAGACAGATAGAGATAATCAGACAGACAGACAGACCAACAATCGAAAAGACAGACAGGCAGTTAGAGAAATAATCAGACAGACAGACAGAACAACAATCAGACAGAAAGACAGTTAGAGAAATAATCAGACAGACAGACAGAGAGATAGAGATCATCAGACAGACAGACAGACAGACAGATAGATAGAGATAATCAGACAGATAGACAGACACACAGATAGAGAGATAGACAGAGAGACAGACAGATGGAGATAATCAGACAGACAGACAGACAGACAGACAGAACAACAATCGAACAGACAGACAGACAGACAGACAGACAGACAGATAGATAGAGATAATCAGACAGACAGATAGAGATAATCAGACAGATAGACAGACAGACAGATAGAGAGATAGACAGACAGACAGATAGAGATAATCAGAAAGACAGACAGACAGAACAACAATCGAACAGACAGACAGACAGTTAGAGAAATAATCAGACAGACAGACAGAACAACAATCGAACAGACAGACAGAGAAATAATCAGACAGACAGACAGAAAGATAGACAGACAGACAGACAGATAGAGACAATCAGACAGACAGACAGACAGACAGACAGAACAACAATCGAACAGACAGACAGACAGTTAGAGAAATAATCAGACAGACAGACAGACAGACAGATAGACAGAAGGGGCGCGAGATGGAGCTCGAGCCCTCCGCACCTTTTCGTGCTGCCTGCGCGCTAAAGTGAAACAGACAGCCGGCCGAATTGTGTCGCGCGCGGCCGTCATGTTCGCAAAACACACATGCACGAACGCACACACATTCACGACCACGAGCGCACGCACGCGCACGAAGACATGCGCTCGAGCGCGAGCGCACGCACACACACACACACACACACACACACACACACACACACACACACACACACGCACAAGCGAGTGCGGACGAGGGTGCTCGCGCACTAGCACGCACATAACAAAAGAAGACGCGCGTGCGCGCGTGCAAAACTGACGCGCCACTTCAGCGAGCTCAGTTTGTAGTACAAAAACACAAAGCAAATAAAAACAAAAGCAGAAACGAGGCGCGCTCGAGAGCCCCCCCCCCCCCCCCCCCCCCCCCAAAATAAACCCACCCCCCACCCCCCCCACCCCTGTTTCTCTCCTCGCGATCATTTATTTATGTGCAGGCCGATAAAAAAAAAGCCGAGCTCGCGCGCCTCCTCGATTTTACGGGACGTGCGCGACATGTCAAACTTCACCTTGCTTTCGTCGTCCCGCGCGCCTCCTTCTCCTCCTCCTCCTGCACCTCCGCTTTGCCTCTTCTTCTTCTTCTTTTTCTTCTTCTTCTTCTTGGACAGTCGCGCGCCTTCTGCCGCCGCTGCTGCTCCGCCTCCTCCTCCTCCCGAGCCGGTGTGTGTGATCACACGCGCCGCTGTCCCGCGCTGCTGCTGTTGCACGCGCCCCGCTTTGTTCTTGTTCTTCGTCATCATCATCATCATCATCACGGTCTTCTTCTTCCTCGCGCTGCTGCTGCTGCTGTTGTTGTTGTTGTTGCTGCTGCCGCTGCTTTCGAGCATCTCGCGCTCCAGCAGCAGCGCTCGCGCGCGGCGCCGCGTCAGCGTCTCGTCCTGCTCGCGCGCGCCGAGGCAGCCCAGGACCTCCCTCAGTCCCAGCAGCGCGTGACCACCGGCGGCAGCCGCGCGAGCGGGCGGACTCTCGCGCTCGGTGTCGCTCTCGCACTCCGCGAGCAGCCCGCCGCAAGTTTCCCGCTCACGCGCTTCGGCGGCGCCCCCGCCGCAGCCCTCGCGCGGCGACTTCGCGCAACTCTCCGAGCCTCCTCCAGCGGCTGAGTGCGAGGGCTCGGGCTCGGGCTGTTCTCGCTCGTGCTCGCGATCCGCGGGACCGAGCGCGCGCTCGCCGTCCGCACCGCCGCTCGTGTCGTTCGCGCCGCCGTCGCCGCTGCCGTTACTATAGCTACCGTGACTGTTGTTGTTATTATTATTATTACTGATGCTGTTATTGTGGCCGGTCCTCGCGCCGTCTTGTGAAGGGCGCTCGAGCCCGCCGTTGGTCCTCCGGCCCTTCCGCTGCACTCTGGCCGCGTTCCGGTACGAGGTGGAGCCCTTGTAGCTGACTTTCAGCACCGTCCGCTCCTGGATCAGCTTCTCCAGCTCGGCGCGCGTGCGCTCCGGGTCCGAGCCGTGCCGCCGCCGCACCATCCGGCAGATCCGCTCCAGGTCCGGACGCGCCTTCCGCGAGCGCAGCGAGTCGATCGTCTCCAGGATCCAGTCTCGGTAGCGCGGCTCCGACATGGCTCCGTCTCCGCGCGGCTCCTCCTCCTCCTCCTCTTCCTCCTCCTCCGGACACACCGACCACCGATCACCGCCCCTCAGCGCCGCCGCCGCCGCCGCCGCCGCTCCTTTCCCTCTTTTTTCTTCTTTCTTCTCTTCTCGTTTTTCCGCGAGCTGAAGCGGAAGCCCCGCTCTACGCCTGCGTTCGGCGCTTAAGGTGGACCGGCGCAGATGAACAGAGCGCGCTTAAGGTGGACTGACGGAGTTACGTCGGCCAGACGCACACCCTTAAAAAAACAGGGTTCTTTAAGGGTTCTTTAGTAAAGACAGCTGTTCTGTGTGGTTCTATTGAGCACCTATATAAAAGGGGTTTATAGCAATAAGGGTTCTGTTGTTGTTGCAACACTCCTAAAACAGACTGTTATTTAATGGTTCTTTAGCAGAGACGGTGGTTCTGTTTAGAACCATAAGCACTCAGAATCATTCTTATATAGAACCAAAAATTCAGATTTATGGAGAATGTGTTCTATGTGGTTCCATGCAGCACCAAAAAGCGTCCCTCTATTGTTACAACAGTCTTGAAAAAGGTTGTTATTCGATGGTTCTTTAGTAAAGAGGGTGGTTCTGTTTAGAACCATAAACACTCAAAGAATCATTTATATATAGAACCAGTGACTAAGATTGAAGAAACATGTGTTCTGTGTTATTCTATGCAGGGCCAAAGAGGGTTCTGCTACTGTTACAACAGTCTTGAAAAAGATTGTTATTCAAAGGTTCTGTTTAGAACCATAAACACTCAAAGAATCATTTATATATAGAACCAATACATCAGATTGAAGAAGAATGTGTTCCATGTGGTTCTATGCAGCGCCAAAAAGCGTCCCTCTATTGTTACAACAGTCTTGAAAAAGATTGTTATTCAAAGGTTCTGTTTAGAACCATAAACACTCAAAGATTCATTTATATATAGAACCAATACATCAGATTGAAGGAGAATGTGTTCTATGTGGTTCTACGCAGGGACAAAAAGTGTTCCTCTATTGTTAGAACAGTCTTGAAAAAGATTGTTATATAAAGGTTCTTTAGCAAAGATGATGGTTCTGTTTAGAACCACAAACACTCAAAGAATCATTCTTATATAGAACCAATGATTCAGATTGAAGGAGCATGTGTTCTATGTGGTTCCATGCAGCACCAAAAGTGTTTTTCAACACACTTAACAACCAGGGTTCTTTAAGGGTTCTTTAGTAAAGACAGCTGTTCCATGTGGTTCTATTGAGCACATATTTGAAAATGGATTTATAGCAAAAAGGGTTCTGTTGTTGTTAGAACACTCCTAAAAAAGACTGTTATTTAATGGTTCTTTAGTAGAGACAGTGGTTCTGTTTAGAACCGTAAACACCCAAAGAATCATTCTCATATAGAACCAATGATTCAGAATGATGGAGAATGTGTTCCATGTGGTTCTATGCAGCGCCAAAAAGCGTCCCTCTATTGTTACAACAGGCTTGAAAAAGATTGTTATTCAAAGGTTCTTTATTAAAGATGATGGTACTGTTTAGAACCATACACACCCAAAGAATCATTTATATATAGAACCAGTGACTAAGATTGAAGAAACATGTGTTCTGTGTCATTCTATGCAGGGTCAAAGAGGGTTCTGCTACTGTTACAACAATCGTGAAAAAGATTGTTATTTGGAGGTTCTTTAGTAAAGACGGTGGTTCTGTTTAGAACCATAAACACTCAGAATCATTCTTATATAGAACCAAAAATTCAGATTTATGGAGAATGTGTTCTATGTGGTTCCATGCAGCACCAAAAAGCGTCCCTCTATTGTTACAATAGTCTTGAAAAAGATTGTTATTCAATGGTTCTTTAGTAAAGACGGTGGTTCTGTTTAGAACAATAAACACTCAAAGAATCATTCATATATAGAACCAGTGATTCAGATTGAAGGAGAATGTGTTCTATGTGGTTCCATGCAGCACCAAAAAGCGTCCCTCTATTGTTACAACAGTCTTGAAAAAGATTGTTATTCAAAGGTTCTGTTTAGAACCATAGACACTCAAAGAATCATTTATTTATAGAACCAATAAATCAGATTGAAGGAGAATGTGTTCTGTGGTTCTACGCAGGGACAAAAAGTGTTCCTCTATTGTTAGAACAGTCTTGAAAAAGATTGTTACATAAAGGTTCTTTAGCAAAGATGATGGTTTTGTTTAGAACCACAAACACTCAAAGAATCATTCTTATATAGAACCAATGATTCAGATTGAAGGAGCATGTGTTCTATGTGGTTCCATGCAGCACCAAAAAGGGTTTCTCAGCGCACTTAACAAACATGGTTCCTTAAGGGTTCTTTAGTAAAGACAGCTGTTCTATGTGGTTATTGTTATTCAAAGGTTCTTTAGTAAAAACTGTGGTTCTGTTCAGAACCATAAACACGCAAAGAATCATTCTTATATATAACCAATGATTCAGAATGATGGAGAATGTGTTCTATGTGGTTCTATGCAGCACCAAAAGGGTTCTACTATTGTAACAACACTCTTGAAAAAGATTGTTATTCTGAGGTTCTTTAATAAAGACATTGGTTCTGTTTAGAACCATGAACACTCCAAGAATTGTTTGTATATAGAACCTATGTTTCAGATTGATGGAGAATGTTCTATGTGGTTCTATGCAGCACCAAAATGGGCTTTGGTATTGTTGCAACAGTCTTGAAAAGATTGTTATTTAAGGGTTCTTTATTAAAGATGGCTGCTCTAAATGGTTCTATGTAGCACATATTTGAAAAGAGATTTATAGCAAAACGGGTTATGCTAATGTTACAACAGTCCTGAAAAGATAGTTATTTAAGGGTTCTTTAAGAAAGACATTGGTTCTATTTAGAATAATACACATTCAAGGAATCGTAGAACTGAAAGATTATATATAGGTCTATTTATAGAACCACATAGAACCAGTGATTTAGATTGATGATTGTCATTCAAGGTTTCTGTAGTAAAGACAGTGGTTCTGTCTCCCTTGAGAATGGTCCCTTGAAGAACCATCTTTTAAATAGTGTACTGTGTGAACCTCACACACAAAATAGATGGTTATTCAAGGGTTCTTTAGTAAGAGCAACTGTTTTATTTAGAACCACAAACACTTAAAAAAACATCTGTACACTTAATGGTTCTTTGCATGGTGAAATGGTTCAGATTGATGAAGAATGTGTTTTATGTGGTTCTATGCAGCTTCAAATAGGGTTCTTCTATTGTTACACTTAATAGGGTTCTTCTATTGTTACACTTAAAAAAACTACTATGAGGGTTCACTAAACACAGTGATATTATATGGTTCTATATAGCACCAAAAGAAGGGTTCTGCTATTGTGACTGTGACAAGCTTGAAAACTTGAAAAAGATGGTTCTACAATGGTTCTTTAGTGCGGAAACCTTTTCTCTTTAGAACCATGAGTTGTAAATGCTTCTTTGCATGGCAAAGTGGTTCTTCATATCACCAACAAGGGTTCTTCTACAGATAACTATACACAACACCACCAATCTGAAGAAGCATATTACCCTACAAAGCATTACTTAAGCATAAATGGTTCTATATCAGCACATGCTCCTAAATAGAACCATTTTCTTTACTAAGGAACCCTTGAAGAACCGTCTTTTTAAATCCTCTACTGATGGTGGTTTGTTTTTTTGAGTTGAATGAAAACAATGAATTGCTTTTTTTTAGGTTGAACTTAAAAAATGTTTTTTTTCACAGAACCTTTATAACAGTGGTTCTTTATAGAACCAAAGGTGTTCCTTGATTGTTACAAACTGGTTCTTCAAGTGTTAGTTCTATATAGCATTTAATGCTAAATGCTTCACCGCGTGGTGAAATGGTTCTTCAGATTGATGGTGTTGTATAGGGTTCTATGTGAAAATGGTTCTGCATAGCACTAAAAAGGGTTTTGGAATTGTGACAAAAAGCAGAATCCTTTTTGGTGGTGTACAGGATTTGAAGGACCACCTCACCTCAGTTGCTAAATGTCTTGTTCTCTCCAGGGTTCTAGTGAAGAACCGTGAGTGTGGGTTACAGTGAGAACCGCTGCTTATTGGAATCAGACTTCATAAAGGCTAAAACAGGTTAATGTCAAGCTTATGCTGAAAGGCTTATGTCATGGTAGCCTTATGAGCGGTATTTACACTACTCTTTAAATGTGAAGTTACTCACCAGGTTAAGTACTCAGTACTCAGTACTCAGTACTTAACCCCAGTTCTCAGTACTCTTGTACTGACTTCCAACTGACGAAGGCTCTTATCAGATACACTGCTGTATATCAGCTCCACTGACCATACAGGAGCTCCAATTACAGACTGTAGTTAATCTGATTCTCTGTATACTTTATTACTCTGTTCTTTAATGATCAGGACCCCCACAGGACCACCACAGAGCAGATACTATTAGGGAGGTGGATCATTCTCAGCACTGCAGTGACACTGACGTGATGGTGGTGTGTTAGTAGTGTGTGTTGTGCTGGTGTGAGTGGATCAGACACAGCAGTGCTGCTGCTGGAGTGTTTAAACACCTCAGTGTCTCTGCTGGACTGAGAATCGTCCACCAACCAAAACTATCCAGACAGCAGTGTCCTGAGGGCGGCGTCCTGTGTCCACTGATGAAGAACTAGAGAACACAAACTGTGCAGCAGCAGATGAGCTACTGTCTCTGACTTTACATCTACAAGGTGGACCAGCAAGTAGTAGGAGTGTCTAATAGAGTGGACAGTGAGTGGACACAGTGTTTAAACACTCCAGCAGCACTGCTGTGTCTGATCCACTCACACCAGCACAACACACACTAACACACCACCATCACGTCAGTGTGACTGCAGTGCTGAGAATGACCCACCACCCAAATAGTATCTGCTCTGTGGTGGTCCTGTGGGGGTCCTGATCATTAAAGAACAGAGTAATAAAGTAAACAGAGAATCAGATGAACTACAGTCTGTAGGTGGAGCTCCTGTATGGTCAGTGGAGCTGATACAGTAGACAGTGATGTAGATATATGTAGCTATAGTCATATGTTATGGCTGATCAATGTATATATATATATATATATATATATATATATATATATATATATATATATATATATATATATATATATATATATATATATATATATATATATATATTGTCGCTGTCCAAAGAAAAACAAGTATCTCCAAATTGGAAACTTTACAGGAGAGAACAAAAACTGTCCTTATTTTTAATGTAAGTCAATGGAACCAGAAAATTTTCCAAGCTATTTCTATTGGTCCATTTATCATGAAATATTCACACAATGTAAATGGCAGCTGTCTTGTTCGAATGTTATAGAAAAATAAAAATCGATAAAAATGAAAATACATGGTTTTCTAGGTACAGCAACGATAGATAAAATAGAAAATAATAAAAGCTGACTAAAAATAAGACTAAATACTAAAATACGTGTATTTTTGGCTCACATTTCAAGCCAGATTTTCTTAAACACAACCCCCATCTGACCAGACCTGAAATAAATATAAAAATGTAAATAAAATAAATAAATAAATAAATAAATAGTAAAACAATGTTATGTAATGTAGGTAAAAAAATACATAAATGAAAATAATAATAATATTAATAATAACATTAATAATAATAACACAGGTGAGTGATTGCTGGTTTGCGAGTAAATAAATAATTAAATAAATAAATTAAGAAATAGACTACAAATATAAATCTATTAAAATAAATATATTTTTCCCCAAAAAAGAGAATGAATCATTTGTTTTTAGTAATGAGCAGGTATGTAAACACATGAGCACATATAAAAATATTAAAATATAATTTTTTTTGTTTAGTATGTGAGTAAAGTAAGTAAATATTACAAGTACAGCACATTTACTTTTACAAGCTGCACACGTTCTCTCCTTTTCTGCTGTTCTGCTCGTGTGGGATGTAAAGCAGAAAGCTTGAATGTTCTGACCTGAATTGAGCCACGACGCCGTGCGGTATTTACACAGTAAAACTTTATTGGAATGATTCTTGTGGTGCAAAATATCACAAGAGAGCTCCGCTGCTGCTGTGTGTTCAGTCGGTACCGCCGTTACAATGTTGGCTCTGCGGAAGCCGGAGAGTTAATGTGGACTCAAGTATTACAAAATCAGCCAGTTTCACTTGAACCGTCCACGGAGGAAGGAGAACAGGCCTTCAGCGGCGGAGGAAATGCAGAAATGGAGGGTGGGAAAGGGGAAGAAAGAGACGGGGGGGCTGTAAAAAGTCCAGGCTCAGCAGTTTGAGATACAAACCAAAAAATCTCTAACTTCTTCACTTTGTCAGGGTCTTTCGGAGCCTCTGTGCAGACGAGATACATCAGATATTAGAATACGGCCAGTGTAAGAAAAGAGCAAGCCCACCAAATTTCCTCTACATTTCCACTGAGGTGTAAACAAAGTCAGCCATAGAGGTTCTATGTGAAACGCTCCGTTCTAGACACTCGGAGCTGTTTACAGTGGTGGTGAATGGAACCAGACGTCCGCCTCTAAGAGTAAAAGCTCCCTCACAGAAAGGTATTGCATGAAATGGTTATGGAGACGATGCCTGGGAGGTAAGATTTCAGGATAAAACTTATACTTCCTATCTATTTATGGTGGAGGGATCCACGTGAGGCATTCTAAGGCAAAGTAGTCCCAAAAGAAAACGTTCCACTAAACATTCCACTCAGAAGACACTTGTTAGATGGTTTGGATAGTAAAGTAAGTGCCTTTTGTTGTGGTGACCCCTGATTCCCATCACCCCCACTGTGAACTAACCAGAGCATTTAAATTTCAAACCACTCTGAAAGACCTGACCAAAGGATTGTGGCGAATTTTGAAAAAGCTGGTGGAGTTCCCCTTTAAACACTGTTGCTATGCTAGCTAGAGGAGAATGTCTTAAGGGGTGGGTTCACGGCCAGCCTTCAGATATTACGCCACGCCGTACTTCTTCTCAAGGACAAGTGAGTTCAGTGCCATCTGATGTGACTGGTTGCATAAAACATTGCATAATATTCTTCTTAGAGCTGCACATTGTAAGATTCGGGAATTTGGGGACCCCTCTGGTGGAAATGTGTATTTGCACGCAATGCCTACGCCCCAAATGAATAAATCTAATGAACTGAAAGAGAATTCAACTCAGTCAAAACTTGAGTATATATCACTCACAAAAGCTAT
Source organism: Megaleporinus macrocephalus (assembly GCA_021613375.1). Taxonomy (NCBI): domain Eukaryota; kingdom Metazoa; phylum Chordata; class Actinopteri; order Characiformes; family Anostomidae; genus Megaleporinus; species Megaleporinus macrocephalus. The sequence goes on along the minus strand of CM038722.1, from coordinate 40,750,962 downwards.
AGAAGTCATAGGAGTGTTCAAGTTGAGACTGCATTTCCAAATTTGGCACAGCCAATCAGAATAGAGCTCATTTCCATGCATCATAAACAGCCTGTTTAATTCTGAGGGATAAAGAGAGGCTGGAAATAAGAACTTTGTTAGTGGAGCTCATATAAAAAGTGAGATCAGGGGCCCTTAAATGGGAACAAGGCTGAAATTTTACTTATGTTGTTTAATGCAAGCAGTCAATTTAACTATAAACCAGCTAATGGGGTGTCCTATAGACACAAATGTCAAATAAATTAAAGTATTTTAATTATATAGAGTGAGTCAAAAGTCTCAGGACACCCTTCAATTCCAGAAACGAAAGAGAAAATGATGTATCTGAATAGGCTAGGTCCCGAATCTTGAAAGCTGCCATATTGGATCAAGGGTAAGTTTTTACAATGTGGTCGTGTAGCAGATCAGAGAAGACCAGAACTGTCTCAGAAATTGATGGATGCAATCAAATTTTCAATAGCTCTTGTAGTTCAAACGTTATCGAGACAGAAAGCTGCACCAACAACCACATTGAACAACACGTCCAGTGTACTGTCCCTGGTGCTGAACTGCTCCTTCAGATCTCCGTTGAGCACCAGGGACAGCACACGTTCTGGTCTTCTCTGATCTGCTACATGACCACCTTTCCATTGGAAAAACTAGCCCTTGATCCAATATGGCTTATTTCAAGACGGCGGCCCTGTTCAGGACGTAGCCTAAAAGATATGTCCCCTCACCCGTTACTTGCTGGGGTATTCAAATACGTCGCTTTCTCTTTCCTTTCTGAATTTAAAGAGTGTCCTGAGACTTTTGACTCAACCTGTATATAGTAATTGTCTTCTCTCTCCACACAATCAGAGCACAATATAACGGCATCTCCTCAGCATTAAAACTTAACTAGTGCACCCACAGGATCAATGTCCCCCACGCTTCATCCTATCACTTAACTATTCAATCAGTTAAAGAGGAACTCCACCCATTTTTTTTTTTAAATCTCTGTGCATAAGATGTAAAGAAAGTCGTTCGGATTGAAACATTCACAGTGGTGGTGAATGGAACCAGACATCCACCTCTGAAAGCTCCCTCACAGAAACGTATTATATTTAATGGAGATGCTGTTTGATGATAGTTCTGAGATGTTGGTCTTAAAATTCATTCATGTTGGAGGAATACATGCAGGACCTTCTGGGGCAAAATAGTCCCCAAAGAAAACATATGACCCTCACCAGCATTACATACAGACACTCAGTGACTCATGTAGGTTCACTGGTGGTTCTGGATAGTAAATAAAGTGGATATCAGTCGTGTGCATAAGTTTGGGTTCCCCAGGCAAAATCTGGGTTTATGTTCTAAAAGTATATAAGTTACACATTCGCTACTGAGAAGACACTGCTGCACGTTTTCAATACACAATTACTGTTTATTTACTGGACTTCACTTCATAAATATAGAAGGAAAAAAGTAGCCAGTGCAAAAGTTATGGCACTTTTTCACAAAACATGTTCAACTTTATCACAATTATGGTTAGATTTGTATTTTTAAGTGTGTTCTCTGTAGTAAATGTACATCTGTAAGTTCGCAGTAGTGGGTTACGTACCGTAGACTGGGTTTCAATTCCCCACCTGGGTGACCACCTTACACTATACCAATAAGAGCCTATGGGTATGACTCCTAACACTACCTTCACCTACTTGTGTACAGGTAAACTGTAACACCACCTTCACCCACCTGTGTACAGGTAAACTGTAACACTACCTTCACCTACCTGTGTACAGGTAACCTGTAATACAACCTTCACCTACCTGTGTACAGGTAAACTATAACACTACCTTCACCTACCTGTGTACAAGTAAACTGTAACACTACCTTCACCTACCTGTGTACAGGTAACCTGTAATACAACCTTCACCTACCTGTGTACAGGTAAACTGTAACACCACCTTCACCTACCTGTGTACAGGTAAACTGTAACACCACCTTCACCTACCTGTGTACAGGTCAACTGTAACACTACCTTCACCTACCTGTGTACAGGTAAACTGTAACACTATCTTCACCTACCTGTGTACAGGTCAACTGTAACACTACCTTCACTTACCTGTGTACAGGTCAACTGTAACACTACCTTCACCTACCTGTGTACAGGTAAACTGTAACACTACCTTCACCTACCTTGGTCCCTGGTTCTAACCACCAATGCAGCAGACCACTGTGAATGACTTTCAATGCATTAATGATGGAAATTTAGATTTTTGGAAATTTGGTGGACCTCCCCCGCAACACCTGCACTGTCCGCCAGCTGATGTTCTAGGTCAGTTCATGGCACGTTTTCACGAGATGACTCGATCAGATATGCTGACACCGGCACTCTCCCACAAACAAATAATAAACCAGAACAAATAATAATAATAATAATAATAATAATAATAATAATAACAATAATAATAATAATAATAATAATAATAACAATAATAATAATAATAATAATTCCTACACTCAGCACTAAAACAGGCTTTTTTCACCACCATTCAGAACCACTGTGACTGTGACTGACTGTGACAGTGACTGACTGTGACTGACTGTGACTGTGACTGACTGTGACTGTGACTGACTGTGACTGTGACTGTGACTGACTGTGACTGTGACTGACTGTGACTGTGACTGTGACTGACTGTGACTGTGACTGACTGTGACTGACTATGACTGTGACTGTGACTGTGACTGACTGTGACTGTGACTGACTGTGACTGACTGTGACTGTGACTGACTGTGACTGTGACTGTGACTGTGACTGACTGTGACTGACTGTGACTGTGACTGACTGTGACTGTGACTGTGACTGTGACTGACTGACTGTGACTGTGACTGTGACTGACTGTGACTGTGACTGACTGTGTCTGTGACTGACTGTGACTGTGACTGTGACTGTGACTGACTGTGACTGTGACTGTGACTGTGACTGTGACTGACTGTGACTGACTGGGACTGCTCTCAATGTAAATCAACACAACAACACAAAGTCTAAAGTAAATCTGAGCGTGTGGCTCATCACACAGGAGTTTATCCATACTTCAGTTTCTCCTCGTGGTTGCTATGACGGCCGGTGGCGGCGCCGAGCGCTCCTGAGGTGTAGACGAGTGTCACCGGAGCGCGCACTCTCTCCGGACAGACGCTGGCGGGCGCGCCGAGCACTCGTGTGTCTGACACGCCAGCAATCCACGTCACATCAATGAAAACGAAAGAATAAAGATGAACGTCGGCGAAGAAAGGGGATGATGAAGGCAACGTTCATCACTCCTTCAGAGTCGTCACTCCTTCAGAGTCGTCACTCCTTCAGAGTCGTCACTCCTACAGCGATCCTAAACACAGAAAACAGAAACTCTCTCTCTCCCCCTCTCTCTTTCTTTCTCTCCCTTTCTCTCTCTCTCTCTCTCTCTCTTTTCCTCTCTCTCTCCCTCTCTAACACTCCCTCTCTCTCTCCCTCTCTCTCCCTCTCCCCCCTCTCTCTTTCTTTCACACTCTCTCTCTCCCTCTCCGTCTCTCTCCCTCTCTCTCTCTCTCTCTCTCTCTTCCTCTCTCCCCCCCACTCTCTTTCTCTCTCTCTCTCCCTCTCTATTTTTCTGTCTCTCTCACTCTCTCTTCCTCTCCCTTTCTCTCTCTCTCTCTCTCTCTCTCTCTCTCTTTTTCCTATCCCTCTCTCACACTCTCTCTTTTCCTCTCTCTCTCTCTCTCTCTCTCTCTCTCTTTTCCTCTCTCTCTCACCCTCTCTCCCACTCCCTCTCTCTCTCCCTCTCCCCCCTCTCTCTTTCTTTCACACTCTCTCTCTCTCTCCCTCTCTCTCTCCCTCTCCCCCCTCTCTCTTTCTTTCACACTCTCTCTCTTTTTCCTATCCCTCTCTCACACTCTCTCTTTTCCTCTCTCTCTCTCTCTCTCTCTCTCTCTTTTCCTCTCTCTCTCTCCCTCTCTCCCACTCCCTCTCTCTCTCCCTCTCCCCCCTCTCTCTTTCTTTCACACTCTCTCTCTCTCTTTTTCCTATCCCTCTCTCACACTCTCTCTTTTCCTCTCTCTCTCTCTCTCTCTCTCTCTCTCTCTCTCTCTCTCTCTTTTCTAAAACTCGGCGAATTCTTTCGCGCATTTCTCCGTGACGGACACTCGGATCTCCTCCTCGTCGTAGTCGTCGAAGTTGCTGGTGTCTCCGGGGCCCCTGCACTTCGGGATGAACGGAGCCTCCACCTGCAGAGAGACCACTCGTTACCACGCACGCCGGAACCGGTCAACGTCCTGCAGTGTTCTCCGAGAAGAAACCCGAACAAATTCTCAACTAACTATACGACCAAATGGCCTTCAGGTCCCTCTCTCCATCTCCGACTGTCCTAGAACAAGCTTTAACGGAACGTGTCCTGAGGAACCATCTGTTGGTTTCCTAAAGAACCTCTGAATGGATGCTTAGTTCACTAAATAACCTTTCTATGAATGGATCTTTTCTGGTTCACTAAAGAATCTTTTCTATGAATGGATCTTTTTCTGGTTCACTAAAAAACCTTTCTTTGCATGGATCTTTTTCTGGTTCACTAAAGAATCTTTTCTATGAATGGATCTTTTTCTGGTTCACTAAAAAACCTTTCTATGTATGGATCTTTTTCTGGTTCACTAAAAATCCTTTCTATGTATGGATCTTTTTCTGGTTCACTAAAGAACCTTTCTATGAATGGATCTTTTCTGGTTCACTAAAGAATCTTTTCTATAAAGGATCTTTTTCTGGTTCACTAAAAAACCTTTCTATGTATGGATCTTTTTCTGGTTCACTAAAAAACCTTTCTATGAATGGATCTTTTTCTGGTTCACTAAAAAACCTTTCTATGTATGGCTCTTTTTCTGGTTCACTAAAGAACCTTTCTATGTATGGATCTTTTCTGGTTCATTAAAGAATCTTTTCTATGTATGGATCTTTTCTGGTTCACTAAAGAATCTTTTCTATGTATGGATCTTTTTCTGGTTCACTGAAAAACCTTTCTATGAATGGATCTTTTTCTGGTTCACTAAAAAACCTTTCTATGTATGGATCTTTTTCTGGTTCACTAAAGAACTTTTCTATGTATGGATCTTTTCTGGTTCACTAAATAATCTTTTCTATGTATGGATCTTTTTCTGGTTCACTAAAAAACCTTTCTATGAATGGATCTTTTTCTGGTTCACTAAAGAACCTTTCTATGAATGGATCTTTTCTGGTTCACTAAAGAATCTTTTCTATGTATGGATCTTTTCTGGTTCACTAAATAATCTTTTCTATGTATGGATCTTTTTCTGGTTCACTAAAAAACCTTTCTATGAATGGATCTTTTTCTGGTTCACTAAAGAACCTTTCTATGTATGGATCTTTTCTGGTTCACTAAAGAATCTTTTCTATAAAGGATCTTTTTCTGGTTCACTAAAAAACCTTTCTATGTATGGATCTTTTTCTGGTTCACTAAAAAAACCTTTCTATGAATGGATCTTTTTCTGGTTCACTAAAAAAACCTTTCTATGTATGGCTCTTTTTCTGGTTCACTAAAGAACCTTTCTATGTATGGATCTTTTCTGGTTCACTAAAGAATCTTTTCTATGTATGGATCTTTTCTGGTTCACTAAAGAATCTTTTCTATGTATGGACCTTTTTCTGGTTCACTAAAAAACCTTTCTATGAATGGATCTTTTTCTGGTTCACTAAAAAACCTTTCTATGAATGGATCTTTTTCTGGTTCACTAAAGAACTTTTCTATGAATGGATCTTTTCTGGTTCACTAAAGAATCTTTAGTATGTATGGATCTTTTTCTGGTTCACTAAAAAACCTTTCTATGAATGGATCTTTTTTCTGGTTCACTAAAAAACCTTTCTATGTATGGCTCTTTTTCTGGTTCACTAAAGAACCTTTCTATGAATGGATCTTTTCTGGTTCACTAAAGAATCTTTTCTATGTATGGATCTTTTCTGGTTCACTAAAGAATCTTTTCTATGTATGGATCTTTTTCTGGTTCACTAAAAAACCTTTCTATGAATGGATCTTTTTCTGGTTCACTAAAAAACCTTTCTATGTATGGATCTTTTTCTGGTTCACTAAAGAACCTTTCTATGTACGGATCTTTTTCTGGTTCACTAAAGAACCTTTCTATGTATGGATCTTTTCTGGTTCACTAAAGAACCTTTCTATGTATGGATCTTTTTCTGGTTCACTAAAGAACCTTTCTATGTATGGATCTTTTTCTGGTTCACTAAAGAACCTTTCTATGAATGGATCTTTTCTGGTTCACTAAAGAATCTTTTCTATGTATGGATCTTTTCTGGTTCACTAAAGAATATTTTCTATGAATGGATCTTTTTCTGGTTCACTAAAAAACCTTTCTATAAATGGATCTTTTTCTGGTTCACTAAAAAACCTTTCTATGTATGGCTCTTTTTCTGGTTCACTAAAGAACCTTTCTATGAATTGATCTTTTCTGGTTCACTAAAGAATCTTTTCTATGTATGGATCTTTTTCTGGTTCACTAAAGAATCTTTTCTATGTATGGATCTTTTTCTGGTTCACTAAAAAACCTTTCTATGTATGGATCTTTTTCTGGTTCACTAAAAAAACTTTCTATGAATGTATCTTTTTCTGGTTCACTAAAGAACCTTTCTATGAATGGATCTTTTCTGGTTCACTAAAGAATCTTTTCTATGTATGGATCTTTTCTGGTTCACTAAAAAACCTTTCTATGTATGGATCTTTTTCTGGTTCACTAAAAAACCTTTCTATGAATGGATCTTTTTCTGGTTCACTAAAAAACCTTTCTATGTATGGCTCTTTTTCTGTTTCACTAAAGAACCTTTCTATGAATGGATCTTTTCTGGTTCACTAAAGAACCTTTCTACGATTGGATCTTTTCAGGTTCACTAAAGAACCTTTCTATGAATGGATCTTTTTAGGTTCACTAAAGAACCTTTCTATGTATGGATCTTTTCTGGTTCACTAAAGAACCTTTCTATGTATGGATATTTTCTGGTTCACTAAAGAACCTTTCTATGAATGTATCTTTTCTGGTTCACTAAAAACCTTTCTATGTATGGATCTTTTCTGGTTCACTAAAGAACCTTTCTATGTATGGATATTTTCTGGTTCACTAAAGAACCTTTCTATGAATGTATCTATTCTGGTTCACTAAAAAACCTTTCTATGTATGGATCTTTTTCTGGTTCACTAAAGAACCTTTCTATGTATGGATCTTTTTCTGGTTCACTAAAGAACCTTTCTATGTATGGATCTTTTTCTGGTTTACTAAAGAACCTTTCTATGAATGGATCTTTTCTGGTTCACTAAAGAACCTTTCTATGAATGGGTCTTTTCTGGTTCACTAAAGAACCTTTCTATGAATGGATCTTTTCTGGTTTACTAAAGAACCTTTCTATGTATGGATCTTTTTCTGGTTCACTAAAGAGCCTTTCTATGAATGGATAATTTCTGGTTCACTAAAGAATCTTTTCTTTGAATGGATCTTTTCTGGTTCACTAAAGAACCTTTCTATGAATTGATCATTTCTGGTTCACTAAAGAGCCTTTCTATGAATGGATAATTTGACAACCACTGTTATATAGGGGCCTTTCAGTCCACAGTTCTTCATAGAATAACATTAGTTTCCCAAACAGAACCTTTTAAATTATGTTCTTTAGTGAACCATCGTTCATTTTCTAGAACAAACACTACATTGACGTGATCTGAAGAACCTCTGAATCAATGTTTCTTTGAAAGAATCATTTCTTGAGTCCCTAAAGAACCTTTAAATTAATATTTTTTAAAGAATCTTTTTTTATGCTCCCTAAAGAATTGTTATTTTGGTTCCCTGAAGCAGTGGTTCTCTAATCGGTTCTCAGTGCTCCCCGGGTGCACAACCCATACAGGAAGGGCAAACAACTGGGCTGTCTGGGGGTTCCAAGAAACTGGTTTCACACCTACTGTTATATGGGGTCTTTCAACCCACATTTCTAGAACAAATGCTAAATGGACATGAACTGAAGAACATCTTTGGGTTTTCTGAAGAACCTCTGAATGAATGCTTCTTTGAATGAACCACTTTTGGTCTTTGAATCGTTATTTTGGTCCCCAAATGCAGTGGTTCTCCAGTCTAACTCACAATGCACAGAGACAGAGCAAACAGATGGACTGTCCGGGGGGGCCTGAAGAGCAGTGTGACCACCAAGAAGCTCTCAATGGACTGTCCTTCAAAGCCCTTCAGGCAAAACTGTGATTGGCTACTTTTCTCTACAGTAAGTACTTAAAGCCCTGCTGTGTTTCTGGAGGGGTTTTAGAGAGTAACTCAGTAGTATTGAGTAGTACTGAGTACAGTAAGCCTATTACAGCTTAGTAAAAGTAATTAGTAATGAGTAATTAATACCCTAACACTTCAGTGTGTGTGTGTGTGTGTAAATCTCACCCTCCGCTGGTAAATGGCTATCCAGTCCGTGGTGGAGAACCACTTATGACCCTTGATGTCATTGACACCGTTCTTGAGGTTTCCGTAGCGCTTGGTAAGGTCCACCTGCAGCAGGTTCCTCAGCAGCTCCTTCAGGTCTGAGCTGAAGTGGGAAGGGAAGCGCACCTGGGAATAAAACACCACACGTGTCAGCCCACCAGCTACAATCCCCCAAGCCTGGACCTACAGATAATCACCACCAATTCACTGTTAACCAAAGCAAACAGTAGGAGGCGCTCCAACCACTTTCCTTCCCCGCAGTACTTTTGACTACCAAGCCTGACAAGCTTTAGTCAATCTGGATATATTCATACTCCAAACAACAGGGGGCAGTATACAACCAGTAAACATGACAGACCAGAGGTAAAACACCCTGTAGGGGCAGCAGCGCTACTTCCTAATCCTCACATGTTGGACTGATTTCACTCCACAGTAAGGTGACTCACTATCACCTCTTCCAGTACAAAGTGGTACTACAGTGACTCACTATCACCTCTTCAGGTACAAAGTGGTACTACAGTGACTCACTATCACCTCTTCAGGTACAAAATGGTACTACAGTGACTCACTATCACCTCTTCAGGTACAAAGTGTTACTAGAGTGACTCACTATCACCTCTTCAGGTTGAAAGTAGTACTACAGTGAATCAATATCATCTCTTCAGGTACAAAGCGGTATTTCAGTAACTCACTATCACCTCTTCAGGTACAAAGAGGTATTACAGTAACTCACTTTCACCTCTTCCAGTACAAAGTGGTACTACAGTGACTCACTATCACCTCTTCAGGTACAAAGTGGTACTACAGTGACTCACTATCACCTCTTCCAGTACAAAGTGGTCCTACAGTGACTCACTATCACCTCTTCCAGTACAAAGTGGTACTGCAGTGACTCACTATCACCTCTTCCAGTACAAAGTGGTACTACAGTGACTCACTATCACCTCTTCAGGTACAAAGTGGTACTACAGTGACTCACTATCACCTCTTCCAGTACAACGTGGTACTACAGTAACTCACTATCACCTCTTCAGGTACAAAGTGGTACTACAGTGACTCACTATCACCTCTTCAGATACAAAGTGGTACTACAGTGACTCACTATCACCTCTTCAGGTACAAAGTGGTAATACAGTGACTCACTATCACCTCTTCAGGTACAAAGTGGTATTATAGTGACTCACTATCACCTCTTCAGGTACAAAGTGGTACTACAGTGACTCACTATCACCTCTTCAGGTACAAAGTGGTAATACAGTGACTCACTATCACCTCTTCAGGTACAAAGTGGTATTATAGTGATTCACTATCACCTCTTCAGGTACAAAGTGGTACTACATTGACTCATTATCACCTCTTCAGGTACAAAGTGGTACTACAGTGACTCATTATCACCTCATTAGGTACAAAGCGGAATACTTGGTTAAGAACTCTCAGCCTACACATACATTTAGCCTCACTGACTCTGTTGTTAGTCCACACAGCTGGGCTAAACCCTGTGGCCTATTTTCTAAACTCTCACTTATGAAGCACCCCAGAGCTGGAAATACCATCTGGTGAATCAAACACTTGCAGCTTTTTTTAAGCAGGACCTTCCCAATATGAAGCAATGATTACATAAACAACAAGCGCTTGATTGCGATATTCACGCACCCAGAGCCAGCAGACCGGCTCATGCAGTTACAGTAGAGAGCAATGAAACGTGAGCTGAGTGAGTTTTACAAATTAGGAGCATCTGCACAGAGAAAAGCTACGTTCAGGTGCTTTCGTTAAACGCTAACAGGCCCATTTCCTACTGCGCAAGATTGAATTATGATGCTTATGTGGGTTTATAATCCGAAACCATTTTCTAAACTCACTAAAATCACATCAGACTTTTGTTACTGCGCCTTTAAGGCTGATATATGTAAATGAGCTCCATCTGGCATTGAGTCTCATTAGAAAACCCACTGAATTTAAGTTCAACTCATTAATCAAAACAGTGCCGTATTCAGCAGCTATTATGAACTGTCCAGTAGCTACTGACTACTCAGTACCATCTATTAATTGTTTAGCCTCTGTTCAGCACATAATGAAATCTGATCTGACCACAAATTGATTCAGTTTGATTCATCCGGCACATTCTGTTAAGGCACGGCACTACAGGTGAATAGGAGTTTTTATTTATATTACACAATAAAAGCATGGTACTGTATTATATAGATTATAATATCATTATAGAGTTCATTATATCGTCGCTGTCCAATTATTAACAAGTATCTCCAAAATTGCAACTTTACAGGAGAGGCCAAAAACCTACTTCACTTTTAATGTAAGTCAATGGAACCAGAATTATTTCTATTTTGGGGCATTTCTATTGGTCCATTCATCAAAATCAATTCATCAAATCAATTGATCAAAAAAAAAAAATTGGACAGCGCCGATAAACAACATACAAGATAAACTACTTAAATTACTGGAGACCACTATGAAGCTCCCCAAGTTACCTGCATTAGGATAATGATTTTTCGCATTACGAGCAAATGAGGCACTGTCCAATTAAATATGTGCTCATTTGCATACATTCCAAGAACAGAAATCGGTCCAGCGGATAAAATCAGGTTCACGTTTTTGGTTTCATTCTGCTGTAACAGCTGTGTCTGATCCACTCACACCACCACAACACACACAAACACATCACCACCACGTCAGTGTCTCTGCAGTGCTGAGAATGATCCACCTCCCTGATAATATCTGCTCTGTGGTGGTCCTGTGGGGGTCCTGATCATTAAAGAACAGGGTAATAAAGTATACAGAGAATCAGAAGAACTACAGTCTGTAAGTGTAGCTCCTATATGATCAGTGGAGCTAATACAGTGGACAGTGTGTGTAGATACAAGCAGGTGGTTGTTATGTTATGGCTGATCATCAGAACTACTGCCAACCTGGACTTCTGTTCTGTTATGTTCTTTCTGTCAGTAGAGGAAACATCTAGTCCATGAACAGACCACACAACTGCGTCTTATTCTATTCTGTGGGTCAGTCTGTCGTCCATATTCTACAATGCAAACAAGCCGCATGCAGTGATACAGCACAGCAAGTGAGGACTGAAGATAGATTGTAGATGATTGTAGAAGGTCCCACACAAAACGAACTACGTTGTCAGATATCTATACCAGCCAATGAGATTTGCTGCTTTGGTGTCCTCCTTTTGTCTCTCGTGATTGGTTACTGATACAAAGGAGGAGACCATATTTGGATCCAATAACCCTGTGGACAAGAGACATACTACACTCGCAGTACCGCACACTGCATTCAAACTCTACAGTTCAGAAATACTCAGTGGAGTCACATTATTATTGACTCATTATTATAATATCCAGAGTAACCACCGTGTGCAGCACAGACAGCAGCTAGACGGACTGGGAGACTCAGTAAGGTCCTGGTAGGTGGTCACAGGTATCTGGAGGTATCATGCTGACTGCAGTGCATCACACAGCTGCTGGAGGGAGCGTGGAGGAGGATCCATAGAGCCAACACCACCATCCAAGTGGTCCCACAGATGCTCAGTTGAGTTAAAGTCTGGGGTATTAGGGGTCCAAGGTAGGTCTTGGTCAGCTCCTCCAACCAATGTGGGACATTTCTAATCGTGTGATGTGTCTCATTGTCTTGCTGGAAGATCCCATCCACCCCAGAGAAGACCATCAGCATGTATGGTGTACGTGATGTGTGAAGATGGATTAAGAGGGTCTTCTACATGGAAGAGTGGGTCCAGAGAATGCAATGAAAACAATCTGTACTAAAACAGACCAGCTCGTGCTAAAACAATGTTTTAGGCCGTGAAGGTTCACAGCAGGTCTGCTGACCTTTCCTGAGACGATCTTCTCATAGATGTGGATGGGCTGGTCGGCGAAAAAGGGAGGATAACCAGCAGCCATCTCATACACCAGCACACCCAGAGCCCACCAGTCCACCGCCTTATTATAACCCTGAGATAGATAGATAGAGAGATAGAGAGAGAGAGAGAGAGAATATCATTCATTCGTCCACTACTGGCGAGACGAAAGGAGCTCCGCTGCAGACCTCAGCAGCTCACCTTGCTCAGGATGATCTCTGGAGCGAGATACTCGGGCGTCCCACACAGCGTCCATGTGCGTCCTTTCACTCGCTTCGCAAAGCCGAAGTCCGTCACCTGCAGAAGGCGTGTGGTCATTCAGCGTACCGTCACCGTCACGTAAAAACGTGTACCTTCATGTCTGTGGGATATTCTTACTGCATACCTGCTGTTACTCTGAAATTCCATTAAAAACTGACCAACAGATACTTGGTCGTTTGCAAAGATACCACTTTGGGAATGCAAAGTTTAGCTCTGATGGCAAAAATAGATTGTTGCTGTCCAATAAAAAACATGTATCTTCATTTTTGACAATTTTGTGGTTTCTACATCATTTTAACATATCAATGGTCATTTACACTGGGTGAAAAATTCATGATGACCAATAGAAGTGCTCCAAAACAGCTTGAAAAATAATTCGGGTTCCATTGTCTTAGTAAAGCAAGTTGTTGGTCTCTTGTAAAGTTGCAAGTTTGGAGATACTTGTTTTCCATTGGATAGCGACGAAATATACTTTAATTTGAGATACTTTATTGATCCCAGAGGGAGATTCAAGATCGCCACACTGAACCCACTCACAGACACTCACTAGGGGGCTGTAAGCACACACCAGGGAGCAGTCAGGGGTTGAGTGTCTCGCTCAAAGGCACTTCAGTCGTGTCCTTTCGGTTCACGGGATCGAACCAGCAACGTTCCGATCACAAGGCTGGTTCGTTTGTGGTGAGAACATGATCGCACCTCGATCCGACCCAAGTATTAGCTGTACTCCACAAGTTTGACCTGAACATCTCCTGTAGCCAGGTATGCTTTGCATTATGGGATGCGGCAGATGGTGTAAACAGAGAACTGGAGAACTGTAGCAGCTAACAGGGCGAGGACAATGAAGCGAGGTGTCTCTTGGACTAGCAGTGAGGGACGTTGTCTACTTGATGTTTGGAGTGAGCTGGGTGGTCTGCAGGTGGACTGTAGTTTGGTATATTATCAGATTATTATTACAGCTATGAACAGATGCTGTCTCTGCTGCTGCTCCGTGATACGCTCTACAAGAAATGTACTGTAGTTTAGAAAAACGGATCTTCTCCCTGTGTTTACTTTCTTGCTTGCACGCCAGACAGCTCTGACCAATCAGAGGAGTACACTACCAGCCAAAGACGTTTCAGACCAGTGATCTAAAACGACTGGTAGTATACTAAAACATTTGACTGGTAGTGTACTAAAACGTTTGACTGGAAGTGATCTAAAATGTTTGACTGGTAGTGTATCTAAAACGTTTGACTGGTAGTGATCTAAAACGTTTGACTGGTAGTGTACTAAAACGTTTGACTGGTAGTGTACTAAAACGTTTGTCTGGTAGTGTACTAAAACGTTTGGCTGGTAGTGTATCTAAAACGTTTGACTGGTAGTGTATCTAAAACGTTTGGCTGGTAGTGTATCTAAAACGTTTGACTGGTAGTGTACTAAAACGTTTGGCTGGTAGTGTATCTAAAACGTTTGACTGGTAGTGTACTAAAACGTTTGACTGGTAGTGTACTAAAACGTTTGACTGATAGTGATCTAAAACGTTTGTCTGGTAGTGTATCTAAAACGTTTGACTGATAGTGTATCTAAAACGTTTGACTGGTAGTGTATCTAAAATGTTTGACTGGTAGTGATCTAAAACGTTTGTCTGGTAGTGTATCTAAAACGTTTGACTGGTAGTGTACTAAAACGTTTGTCTGGTAGTGTATCTAAAACGTTTGTCTGGTAGTGTATCTAAAACGTTTGTCTGGTAGTGTACTAAAACGTTTGGCTGGTAGTGTATCTAAAACGTTTGACTGGTAGTGTATCTAAAACGTTTGACTGGTAGTGTACTAAAAAGTTTGGCTGGTAGTGTATCTAAAACGTTTGTCTGGTAGTGTATATAAAACGTTTGACTGGTAGTGTACTAAAACGTTTGACTGGTAGTGTATCTAAAACGTTGCCTGGTAGTGATCTAAAACGTTTGGCTGGTAGTGTATCTAAAACGTTTGGCTGGTAGTGTATCTAAAACGTTTGGCTGGTAGTGAACTAAAACGTTTGGCTGGTAGTGATCTAAAACGTTTGGCTGGTAGTGTATCTAAACCGTTTGGCTGGTAGTGTATCTAAAACGTTTGGCTGGTAGTGTATCTAAAACGTTTGGCTGGTAGTGAACTAAAACGTTTGGCTGGTAGTGATCTAAAACGTTTGTCTGGTAGTGTATCTAAAACGTTTGGCTGGTAGTGAACTAAAACGTTTGGCTGGTAGTGTACTAAAACATTTGTCTGGTAGTGTATCTAAAACGTTTACCTGTATGTAGCCCTGCTGATCAATGAGGAGGTTTTCTGGTTTCAGGTCTCTGTAGATGAGGTCCAGAGCATGCAGATACTCAAACGTTAGAACTATCTGAGATGCATAAAAGCGGGCGTGAGGTTCACTGAGGAGAAAACAAAAACAGTGAGAGAAATTAGTGTTATTACAGGTCACTTGTCTTCCCAGAGCGCACCATGAACAATTTCATAGCATGGAAAACTGAATGTAGCACATAAACACTGTTCCAAGTTTCAACATGTGCCGCCCACTACATCTATATATGGAGTCTGAGCTGTAGGAACAGTCGGTTCGAAATTGTTCATGGCTTTGATGCCACTAGTCACATAAACAATATATACAATTATATACATTCAGCCAAAAGCCATCTAGCCCCGCCCATTCCCAGAGTTCTCTGCTTTGTGTACTGGTAACTTGTGCAAACGCCCGTGACAAAACAGTTGGGACTGTACGTGAAATGGCAATGAAAATAGAAGGCAGTGATTAGTGACCTCAGTTTGATCTGTATTAAAGATAAAACTGTATACAGGTTTAACGTTTTATCTTCATAACTTTATTATTTATTGCAAATAAACGCAAAATTCCAAACAGCATGCCGGCAACATGTTCCGAGGACACTAGGACATGAGCATGTTGGCCACTTGGAGAGAGAGGGGGAGGGGGAGAGGGAAAAAGATGGAGAGAGAGAGAGGGACAGAGAGAGAGGGAGTGAGAAAGAGTGGGAGAGAGATGACAGGGAGAGAGAAAGGGAGGGAGAAAAGAGAGAGACAGAGAAGGAGAGAGAGGGGGAAAAATATGGAGAGAGAGAGGGAGAGTGAGAGAGACATAGGGACAGAGATAGAGGGACAGAGAGAGGGAGAGATTGAGGGAGAGATTGAGAGAGAGTTTTGGTAAGTCTACCAGGTATTCCAGGTGGTTGCTAAGAGCCCTATGTTCTCTGTAGCGTTTGCTCCAGTCCCAGCTGTTTAGGAACTTGTTTCAGGCATTACATTTAGAATATATCACTGCTGTCCAAAGAAAAACAAGAATCTCAGGTAGAAAAATAAATACTGAATAAATATCTTTGGACAGCAACGATATACAAACCCACTGAAGCTGATATGGTAAAAACCAGTGATCTTGTTTTGGTTCTGTTTTAATTTAAGTGCAGGTCAGTGTAGATGTACTACTCACTAGTCAGTCACTTCTGTGAGTGTGAAAAACAGCGAGGAGGAAAGTGTTCAGGCGGTTCTTCTGAAACCTACCTGAACCTGCCGATTCTGCGCAGGTGTGAAAACATCTCTCCGCCCTGAACGTACTCCATCACCATGTACAGATTACTGTTATCCTACAACACACAGACCCTCGTTCAACACCGCCATGTTCATCAAACCATTTATTCATTCAGTCATTTCTTTAGTCTCTACACAAGAGAAACACACACAGACCTTGAAGGTGAATTCCAGCTGCACGAGGAACGGAAAACTGACAGCCTGCAGAATCCTCTTCTCATTCAGAGTGTGTTCTATCTGCTTCAGCTTAACCACCTGAGAGAGAGAGAGAGAGAGAGACAGACAGAGACAGAGAGAGAGACAGAAAGAGAGAGACAGAAAGAGAGATACAGAGAGAGAGCGAGAGAGAGACAGAAAGAGACAGAGAGAGAGAGAGACAGAAAGAGAGCGAGAGAGAAAGAGAGAAAGAGACAGAGAGAGAGAGAGAGACAGAAAGAGAGCGAGAGAGAAAGAGAGAAAGAGACAGAGAGATAGAGAGGGAGAGAGAGGGAGAGATAGAGAGTGAGACAGACAGGGAGAAAAAGAAGGACAAAGATAGAGGGAGACCGAGAGGGAGAGAGAGGGAGAGTAAGAGAGTGGGAGAAAGAGAGACAGAGGGACAGAGAGATGAAGGCAGAATATAAGAGAGAGAAGGAGAGAGAGAGAAAGAGAGGGGTAGAGAGGGAGAGATAGAGAGGGAGAGATAGAGAGGGGGAGATAGAGAGGGGGAGATAGAGAGGGAGAGAGACAGAGGGAGAGAGACAGAGGGAGAGAGAGAGAGGGGGAGATAGAGAGGGAGAGAGAGTTTTGGTGAGTCTACCAGGTATTCCAGTTGGTTGCTAGGAGCCCTAGGTTCTGTGTAGCTGTTGCTCGTTCTGTTGTAGTCCAGTGTTGGAAACCATTTCATCTTATTATATTATAAACATTTCAGTACCAGCTTATCATCCCACCACTCCGTGCAGTCTGGACATGTGGGCCCCACTATGCACTGCAGCTGCAGCGATATAATTATCAACACTTCTAATCAGAAGAGTCATCTCTGTCCGCTGCCTCAACGGCTCTCCTCATGCAAATGCATAGAGCTGCATGTTCCATGCAAAACAGCTCCCGTCGTTATTGGACGCAACTGCCACGAGTTACCACAACCAAGAACCAAATGTACACTGTCTGGCCATAAGGTGGTACACTCTACTATTTCGTTAGACCACCTTTAGCTTTGATGATGTGCCATCATTTCACCCTTCAATTTCCACCCAGAGCTGCGTTCAGTTTTGGCCGAGATCATGTAGTGACGACAAACTACTCCTCAAAATCTTCTCCAGCAAATCCCACAGACTTCCAACGGGGTTCAGGTCAGGACCCTGTGGTGGCCAGTTCATGTGTAACGATGCTCCCTGTCGTCCTGGAATGCTGCCGTGCCCACCAGAGAGGAAAATAAACCCCTTTCTGGAATAACCTGGTCATTCAGTACATTCAGACGGTCAGCTGACTTTATATTATCAGCACATAACGTTGCTAAGGCGTCATCTGGCCAACTAAAGCACCTCCAGTTCACAACACTGCCTCCAGAGGCTTGTACAGTGGACACTCTACATAACAGGTTACACTCCCCTCACTCTGGAATCAGCTCACTCTGGACTCATTAGACCATTTGATCATAAGTCCAGTCTTTATGCTCCCCGGCAAACTGAGGATGAGGTGCTTTTCTTTTGTCCACATAGCTGTTTAGTCTCAATCCTGTGAGCTCCGGTCGTGTGCAGAGTCCACTCACTCCAAAAAGTCGTCTCCAGCACGTCTCTAAGACCTCCAGTGGGTTTACAGGGTCAGGACTCCGTGGTGGTCAGTTCATGGTTAAAGATGGTTCCTCATGTTCCTTGAACTTCTGTTTTGCAACCTCAGCCCCTTGAATCTAGACCCTGTTGTCCTGGAATATGTCCATTCCTGGGATAACTGGTCACTCAGCACATTCAGATGGTCATCTGGTAGTGTACTAAAACGTATGATCGTCAGTGTGTGTATATATATAGGTATCGTCGCTGTCCAATGAACAAAAAGTATCTTAAAAATTACAACTTTACAGGGGAGAACAAAAACATACTTAATTTTCAATGGAAGTCAATGGAACCAGAATTTTTTCCAAGCTGTTTGGAAGCATTTCTATTGGTCCATTCATCATGAAATATTCACACAATGTAAACGACCATTGGCATGTTGCAATGATGTAGAAAACTCAAAATCAACATAAAAAATGGAGATACACGCTTTTCATTGGACAGCAACGATATATGTATATATATATATATATATATATATATATATATATATATATATATAATGTGGCATAAGTTGTTAATAAAATCATTTAAATGTATCTTTAAATGATCAATAAATTCATAAGATCATATGATCATAAAAGACAACTAAGAAAAAAAAACTCTAAAAGTATGGAAACCCATGTGAGTACTCTTATATCACGCTCCATCTTTCAACCCATTCACTTATTAAATGACTAATATTCAATTTTAGGAGTATTTCCATAAACTGTACGGCAGCCGTGTCACTATGACAACAACAGGACTTTATGAGCTCAGTGTACCGATTATCATACAAAGTAAAGTAATATTAAAGTAATAAATCAAATAATAGTCAAACAGAAGCAGATTATATTTCCAATATATTTATTTTTTACATAAGCAGTTTTTCTGTGACTGTGCCTTTAAGACTGACATATGTAAATGAGCTCAGGTCTGATTGGCTGCCGTATATAGTGCCTTATACCAGGCTGGAACACTCCTTATGCTGTCACAGCGAATGAGCAGATCTAAACTGAGGGCCAAGTACGAGGATACGTGTAAGTAGTAGTTGTCTAGTAGTGCAGTAGTGTGTGGGCTGCAGGGTCTGGTGAGTTGAAGCTGTACAGGTACCTTCTGCTTGTTGAGGATCTTCATGGCGTAGTGCTGGCCGTTCTCTCGGTGTCTGACCAGCATCACTCTGCCAAACGAGCCCGTGCCCAGCGTCTTCAGCAAGTCGAACTGGTCCAGAGACGCAGTGTTCTGAGTGAAGACACAAACAGGTCCAGAGAAATGATGACACCCTCCTGTAAGCCTGCAGCAAATGTGTTTCACATCACCGCTTTATTATACCAGCAGCTATCGTTCCACTTATTCAGACAAACCACCACAAGTGTGTGTTCACTAATGCATGTATATGTGGGTGTTTCACTGTCCCTTAGTGTTTATGTGTTCACTAGTGTGTGTGTGTATATGAGGGTGCTTAACTGCCCCCTAGTGTGTCTGTTCAATAGTGTGTGTATATGTGGGTGTTTCACTGCCCCCTAGTGTGCATGTTCACTAGTGTGTATATATGTGGGTGTATCACTACCCCCTAGTGTGTGTATATGTGGGTGTTTCACTGCCCCCTAGTGTGTATGTTCACTAGTGTGTGTATAGTTGGGTGTTTCACTGCCCCCTAGTGTGTGTGTTCACTAGTGTGTGTATATGTGGGTGTTTCACTGCCCCCTAGTGTGTGTATATGTGGGTGTTTCACTGCCCCCTAGTTTGTGTGTTCACTAGTGTGTGTATATGTGGGTGTTTCACTGCCCCCTAGTTTGTGTGTTCACTAGTGTGTGTATATGTGGGTGTTTCACTGCCCCCTAGTGTGTGTGTTTACTAGTGTGTGTATATGTGGGTGTTTCACTGCCCCCTAGTGTGTGTGTTCACTAGTGTGTGTATATGTGGGTGTTTCACTGCCCCCTAGTGTGTGTGTTCACTAGTGTGTGTATATGTGGGTGTTTCACTTGCAGGAGTTTTGGTGATGATTTGAATAATATTAGAACAATAAAGTCTCATTAGAACATTTAAATCTATAAGAGACGCTGTGCGTGATGAAAGATCTGAACTGTGGCCTACTTATAATGTCGGGTATGTATGGATTTGTGGAACTAACTAAGACAGCACTGATCCTATAAATGAACTGATCTCTCTCCTGTAACAGGATCGGCCCACTTCTGTATTTATCTTCAAACAGAAAATTTATAAATACATCTAAATAAACAAATGAACTCAACATCTTTTGAAAAAATCACTGAAAATCATTTAAAAATGTACATTTTCTTTTTAAAAAATGTACATTTTCTTTCATATTTTTAAAAATTCACTGACAATGTTTTTCAAAATTCACTGAAATAAACATTAATCCACATTAAAATAATACCATCCGGGTTCATTAGAATACCTACTGTATGTATATTTCTGATTATTAAAAGCATAATAAATAAATATCAACCAGATCAAGAAATTGGATGCCAAGAATCAACAGCTCTCTCGTCTCAGAGGCTGTGTTAGTAAGTCGAGCTGCAACAGTCAGAGCTTTTCTTCATTCACCTGTGTTCAAAATGTTGTAGTTGTGAACTGTGAACATAGAATAGTGAATGAAATCTAATCACAGGCAGCACGTATCACTATCACTGCATATCACCAGTTTAACCATATCAGTGAGAAATCATGGTATAGAAGACAGACAGCAGGGCAGTGAGAGTGTTTCTGCACATGCATTAACAGAACAAAGCTTAAATAAATAAAGTGGGATTCCTGGAACGCTCACCTGTGCAGGATTCTCCCATTTCCTGAGAAAGTCTTCTCTGGCGAGGGCCAAGAACTCTTTAACTGTGGACACAAGGAGGCAGAGAGTGGACAGCTATAAATATAAGTCAATCAATCAGTCAATCAATCAATCAACCTTTATTTTATCTCGGAAATGCATTGAGGGGTGACCCTCATTTTCAATGCAGCTGAGCATTTACATTTTAAGGGATTGAAAACAAAATTAACAAAAATAATAATGATGAATAAAATGCTAATTTTAAAATAAACATTCAATATAGATGCATAAAATATAAATGTAAACATTTTTAGAAAAATAAAAAAGAATATAAAATAAACATAGAATACATAAAAATAAACAAATAAGATAATAAAAATTAAAATACTAATAAAAAATAAACTCATTCAAAACAATCACAATAAAAAACTCAAATAAAAGAATATAAAATAAACATAAGATACATAAAATAAACAATTAAGATAAAAATTTAAATCCTAATAGAAAGATAAACTCATTTAAAACAATCACAGGCTTTCTGATGGTGACTAGAAACTAAGAGTTTAAAATGGTTCAGTAAGTCCAGCTCGCTGGTGCACTGTAGCTAAAAGCAGATTTTCCCAGTTCACTAAAAACTCTCGGTACCTGACAGGTGATCCAGCCACTAGAGCAAGTCTGATAATTATTGTTATTTATTGAAATCAAAGAAGAGATGTAAGCTGGCAAATGGCCAGAGAGTGATGTATAGATAAAAAGAAGCCAATGAGATTCTCTTCGTGCAGCTAGTGAGGACCAACCAACTCTGAGTAATAGAAAGTATTTTCTTTGAATGGTTTTCTTTATTAAATAGTTCTGAACTTTCATCCCATACTGCTCGTGTGTGTATTATAGGTAAATTATAAAATTATAGTATTATAGATAAATCTAATTACCATCTGAACTTCTGCATCCTGTTCTGCAGAAACAAAAATCATTTTTGATGTTGGACATATTTGAAATTTCTAATCTTTCTAATAACTGTGTAATTACACATAAACACCTCATATAACTACCACTGTACCATATAGCCACTGTTACAGACGGATTATTGTAATGCAGCTTATGTAATTAATAGGAGTGTAAGACAATATTGAAATATTGAATATCGGGATATTATGTTTGGTGATACTGTATCGATTATCATAAACACAGTATCGATACAGATTCCTGGCAGACAGTGAATCATTGTGTGTTGTGTTTAAACCTCTAACCACTAGATGGCAGTGTTGTAATCAATTTTTAGCTCCACTCCAACATTAACAAGCAGCACAAGGGCGCAATGCTATTGTAACCATTGACAAATCTGTTCATATAGTAGTGTGTTTAATAG
The DNA here is from genome assembly GCA_021613375.1 of Megaleporinus macrocephalus. Taxonomy (NCBI): domain Eukaryota; kingdom Metazoa; phylum Chordata; class Actinopteri; order Characiformes; family Anostomidae; genus Megaleporinus; species Megaleporinus macrocephalus. The sequence goes on along the minus strand of CM038722.1, from coordinate 40,728,824 downwards.
TAGGATCACAGTATATCACTTTACTTGCAGTATCACAATATATCATGATATATTGAATTGTGACCGCTGTATCAGGATACGTATTGTATCACCAGGATCTTGCCAATACACAGCCCTAGAAATTCCTCATGCATACCACTTCTTTCTGGACTCATGTAATTACATAAGAGTATGTTTATATTTATAACAGCATGTTTCATCTTAAGTATCCCTAATAACTGTAATAACTGCATACTAATTCCTTTCTGGACTCATGTAATTACATTAGACTATGTTGATATTTATAACAGCATCCTTTCTCTTAAGTGTCTCTAATTAATCACTGTGTAATTACACATACACGTAACCACTGATGTAGCCACTGTTACAGGAAGATTACAGTAATTACAGCTCATGTAATTAAACATTTATACTAATTACTTTCTGGACTCTTACATAAGAGTGAGTTGAAAGTTATAACAGCATGTTTACACATTGGTAATAACTTGTGTTATTACATCTGTGGTTAGCATTATGTTTCTAGATGTCCTTTTAAAACTAAGAAGCATTTATTAGAGATGGGCCGATCAGCGTTTTCGAAGCCGATTCCGATTGCCGATCACCTTTTAGCGAGATTGGCCGATAGCCGATCAAGGGCGGGGCTATATGCCACAGCAGGATACATGTAGTTATTAGCGCACGCAAGTTATGAAACATGGTCTAAACATGGTTGAAACGTGGTTATCTAGAGCTATAAATGTAATCACTCTGGCTGTGGTTCTTTAGCTCTCTGGCTGTTTCTGCTGCTGGTCTGTTCGTACCGGTCAGATCTGGTCTGTATGTGTTCTGGGTTGTTTATTCTGTGCTAGCTGTGTGTGCTAGCTCTGCTGTTTGCTGATACTCACTGTATTCAGCTGCGTGCAGTGTCGTATGAGATTAGTAGAGTTAAATATCTTTGTTTTGGTTCACCAATGAGACACACTGATTTTACAGATGGTACAGAAAACGTCCTGGATGAGTCTGCGTTATATACGGTAACAAACTGCCAGACGGACATGCGGTGAACGCCGTAACCTCTCGCGAAGCCGCTGCTTTAGTCAGTCTGTGGAAAAATGAAAGGGTATGTGTTTCCACCTAGTGGTTCAGATAAGAATTGCAGGGAGCTGACCGGAGGGTTTCTCTTCCTGGATGTAGCTGGAAATACAGAAATTAGGCTTATTTGTTTAACGCCGTCGATCAGCTCTCGAGATCTGCTAAACTGGAGAAATATCGGCCGATCATCGATCACATATTTTGATTAAAAATCGGTCAATACCGATACATAGCCGATCGATCCTTCGATCTCTAGCATTTGTGGTCCCATTTTATTTTCAGTGTCTTTAATAACCGTGTAGTTACACATGAACAGCATGTAACAACAATGCATCTACTAGTGATTATGTAATATGTAATTACACATGTGTGTCAACTTCTCACTGCCTCATTTAACTACATCCTGATAGTTATAACAGCATATATTCTCCTGTGTTATAATACATTTGTAATAACACGAGTTTAATTAAATTTTTCAAATTTTTTGAAAATCTTTCCCAGCATTATTAAACAGGAAGTCGTTTTCCAGTGTACACACTCACAGTGTAAGGTATTAGACACTTCCTTATAGTACTGGACGAAACCTCTAAAATAAATGCTAAATACAAATGCAGTTACCTATGTTATCATCAATGTGTAATAACACAAGAGAAAATACGCTGTTACAACCACCAACATACTCTTACTGTTCTGTAATTACGGAGTACAGCAGAATAAGAAATCTATATAATAATAACTAACCCACTGTAATTACGGAGTACAGCAGAATAAGAAATCTAAACACATGTGTAATTACATAAGCTGTACTGCTGTCCTCCATCTGTAACAGTGGCTACAATAGTAGTTACATTGTTACGTGTGGTGTTCATGTGTAACTACAAAGTTATTACAGACACTGACTATAAAGTAGAACTGTCCAGACTCCAAATTGGTGAAATAGCATTTAATTTATGATCTACATAACTATGTAATTACATAATTTCACCAAGTCATTATATTTATATACTTTGGAAATAAATTTGATCAATGTGTAGCACTGTACTGTACTATATTGTGAACACCAGGGGGCAGTGAGCACACTTGCCTGGAGCAGTGGGCAGCCCTATCCACAGTGCCCGGGAAGCAGTTGGGGGTTAGGTTTTTTTGCCTGAGGACTCTTCAGTTGTGTGCTGTTGGTCCTGGGGATCGAACCCACGACCTTCCGGTCACAAGACGGGATCCTTAACCTTAGGCTGCTCTTTACAATATTCTTTACACTCAAACCTGCGAACAGACCTGCAGTCCAGGACCAGAGCACAGCCTGCACCTTATTCACAGCTGCCCTCACAGAAAGAGAGCAAACATCCACTCATCCAGTCATTGAGTCATCATCAGTATTTACCAGTACCCACCTGGTTGACTAAGCCCAGTCTGGCCTAAGTCTAGACTAAAACCACTTTTCAGTGGTGAATCACCCTTCCCACTGCAAGTCTTGGCTCTGTCTCTGTCTTAACTTGAACCTGAGCTGATACAGTGCTTGTGGTGGTAGTGCTGCACATATGTGAGCAGATGGCCAAAGAAAAAGAACAATAACAGCTGAAAGTTAGAAGGTAGATCTGGGAGCACATCCTTGTTCCATCCTCTTTTCCCATTGTTGTCTTTTCTGCAAGTCCCCATTGCCTCTGAATGTAGCAAAAGCAAAAAACTGTTTTTCTGTCTTTTTCCTCTACTGCCCACCACTTTAGTAGTATTCTAGTAGTATTTTAGTAGTATTTTCGTGGTATTCTAGTAGTATTTTAGTAGTATTCTAGTAGTATTTTAGTAGTATTTTAGTGGTATTCTAGTAGTATTTTAGTGGTATTCTAGTAGTATTCTAGTGGTATTTTAGTGGTTTTCCAGTGGTATTCTAGTAAAATTCTAGTAGTATTTTAGTGGTATTCCAGTAGTATTTTAGTGGTATTCTAGTAGTATTTTAGTGGTTTTCCAGTGGTATTTTAGTGGTATTCTAGTAGTATTTTAGTGGAATTCTAGTAGTATTTTAGTGGTATTCCAGTGGTATTTTAGTGGTATTTTAGTGGTATTCTAGTAGTATTTTAGTGGTTTTCCAGTGGTATTCTAGTGGTATTCTAGTGGTATTCCAGGGGTATTTTACTGGTATTCAAGTGGTATTCAAGGGGCATTTTAGTTCTATGCTAGTGGTATTTTAGTGGTATTCTAGTGGTATTCGAGAGGTATTTTAATGGCATTCTAGTGGTTTTCTACTTGTATTCTAGTGGTATTCTACTGGCATTCTAGTGGTATTCTAGTGGTATTGCAGTGGTATTCTACTGGTATTCCAGTGGTATTCTAATGGTATTCTAGTGGTATTCTAGTGGTATTGCAGTGGTATTCCAAAGGTATTCTAGTGGTATTCTAATGGTTTTTGAGAGGTATTCTAAAGAAATTCTAATAGTATTCCAGTGGTAATCTACTGGTATTCCAGTGGCATTTTAGTGGTATACCAGTGGTATTTTTATGGTATTCTAAGGGTATTCCAGTGGCACTGTAATGATATTGTAGTTGTATTCCAAGGGGAATCTACTGGTATTCCAATGATATTCCAAAGGTATTTCTGTGGTATTCCAATGGTACAAAACCACTGTTATTGCTAACTGGGCTTCGTCCATGTTAATGAAATTGGCCTTGAATGAAAACAATGACCAGATTGGACGTTTCGACAGGGCCTTGTTTTTGTAGGCATAGCTAAGTAATGACTTGCCTGGAATTTCCACTGCTGAATTTTCCTTACTACTGCAACCACTGCCAAAGCCTGGGTCCTATCCGTGTCTGGAAGACTGGCCAGCTATGAATCTGAACCAGCCTAATTTCCAGTCACATCGCTGCTAACACCAACCAACCACACCCATCAATAACAAAGCAGCCTGTTATGAATAACCAGGCCGTGTGCTCTAAACTGAAACAAGTCGATCAGTTACGTAGGCTTACTTCTCCTGTAGAGGTATTACTCTGGAGGTACTAGGTTTGTTCGGAGAGCAGCAATATGCTGAGTCTGACTGAGCTCTCCACGTTACCTTCCACCACTGGAAAAGAAAACAAGCTGAAGCAACAGAGCGGTCAGTAAACAGTGGCTTTCCTCCAGGCTGGTGTTCTGACCAGCCAAACTCTTATCTGAGGACATTCGGTTCCCGTAGAAAACGTGTCTGAATCAGCTGACGTTACTGTTATTAACATCACATTAACATCAGTCTCTGGTACCCGCTAGGCCAGGCGTGTGCACAACACTCCAGTTTTTAAAACACATCCAGGCACAGATACTGTATTCAGTTATAACCTACACTCACTGTCCAGTGTATCAGCTCCACTGACCATAAAGGAGCTACTCTATCATCTTTCATGGTCAGGACCACCACACAGCAGGCACTGGGGAGGTGGATCATTCTCAGCACTGCAGTGACACTGACCGCCACTGTGGTGATGGTGTGTTACAGTGTATGTTGTGCTGGTGTGAGTGGATCAGACACAGCAGTGCTGCTGCTGGAGTGTTTAAACACTGTGTCCACTTACTGTCCACTCTATTAGACACTCCTACTACTTGCTGGTCCACCTTGTAGATGTAAAGTCAGAGACAGTAGCTCATCTGCTGCTGCACAGTTTGTGTTCCTCTAGTTCTTCATCAGTGAACACAGGACGCCGCCCACAGGGCACTGCTGTCTGGATAGTTTTGGTTGGTGGACGATTCTCAGTCCAGCAGTGACACTGAGGTGTTTAAACACTCCAGCAGCAGCAGCACTGCTGTGTCTGATCCACTCACACCAGCACAACACACACTACTAACACACCACCACCACGCCAGTGTCACTGCAGGAGGTGGTCTTAATGTTATGACTGATGGGTGTATATTGCTAAACAGACAGTTACCTCTAATAAACTGCCATCATGCTTTAATTTTTAAATTCATAATTTAAATTATACCGCAATTTAGCTTTCTGCTCTGCTACTCCTTCAATATTTCATCCATCCTTCCATCATATTCTGCTTTATCACGCGCCATCGGGCACAGGTGGGGTACACCTTGGACAGGTTGCATGTCTATTGCATGGCCAACTCACACTCACACCTATGAGCAGTTTAGAGTGAGGATCAACCTAGCGCATGTGTTTGGACTGTGGGAGGAAACCGGAGTACCCGGAGGAACCCACTCAAGCACAGAGAGAACATACACACTCCACACAGAACCACCCGGACCGGGAATATATTTGTTCTTACTGCATTATCTCTATTTTTATTTATTCATTCTTATCTTAGTTCTTAGAGAGTTTTGCTCTTAAGTTCGTTGCACGCAAGTATAAAGCCAATCAAAGGATTCTGTTCTATTCTATCCAATCCATTCTGCCAAGCAGGAGCCCACCTGATTATCCACTCAGACCACTCAGATATTTCCCATCAATATCATAAGTGGCATAAAAGAAGTTAATAACAAAGTTGTTCTACGCATCATTGCTGCCCAAAGAAAAAACAAGTATATCCAAAATGGCAACTTCACAGACGAGGCCAGAAGCAGTCTTTACTTTCAGTGTACGCCAATGGAACCATGGAAGCATTTCTATTGGTCCATTCATCGTAATATTTTATTGTTATATTACTGTACACTAAATTAAAAAAAGAAACTACCAGCTAAATGCTCTGACTCAATGCTCAATCGCCACTGTGCTGAAACTTAATCCAAGCCTAGGCTTCATCTCTGCCTGAGAACCCTGGCCTAGTTCTAAAACAGAACCAGGCTGCGTCCTTTCAGCTGAAACTGGGTTGATCTAGCATTTGTTGAATGCCTCTAGTTCCAGGCCACAAGGCCAGTTGTTGCTTTGGCTTGTAGCTAAAAAAAGGTTTCCAGCAACGAATGTTCACTGCCAGTTAGTCCAGGCCTGGACAGGCTATTCTGAACCCAGATCAGTGTGTGCCTACATTAGAAATGGCTTTTTAATGATGAAGCGTAATTTAGTCCAAACCTAGTCTTCGTCATGCCTGAGACAGTGAGCTATTACGAATCAGAGCCAGGCTGTGTTCTAGATATAGCATTGGTGGCCACTAGTTATCCTCCCTGTATAAAGAGTCTGGCTCGTTACTAAACAGGCCAGAATGGACACAGAACTGTCCATCACTACTGGCATCAACACTCAGTCCAAGCCCAGCGTCATCCAGCTGCCTTTTGTGGAGATAAACGATCTTTGGCCCAGTGCTTTAAGGTGCTTGATACAGCATTTGTAGTGTTACACTATGTGCCTCCTTGTTGCGGCTCGTTACTTCAAAGGCCAAAAGGTAGAGATGGAAGGAACGATCAGCTATGTATCGATATCGGCCAATTTTAATTCAAAGTATGCGTTCAGTGATCGGCCGATATTTCTAGCACAAAACAAATAACCCAGAACACCGTGCAGACCAGATCTGACAGGTACGAACAGAACAGCAGCAGCAACTCAAGATCTACATTTAATGATTGCAGTTTTAGTTTAAAATAACAGAGTCTGAGTTTAATGACTGCAGTTTTTACTGCATGTATTTAATTACCTTTTTCTTTTTAAATTAAGGGTCTAAATGCAATGATTGCAGTATTGGGGATATTTGTTTGATTTACTTTGTTTATTTACTGTTAATTTAGTTAAATATATTATGCTCACATGAGCTCGTTTAAAATGGTAAACCAGTTTAGACCATGGTTCATGACTTGCTTGCGCTAATAACTACATGTAGCCCTGCCGAGGCTATAAGCCGATGGCGCTGAAAGGTGATCGGCGATCGGAATCAGCCAAAACAACGTTGAGCGGTCCATTTCTACCAAATAGGTTGTTGTTTGATCCACTGGAACTGTATTTAATAGGGCTGTGTACTGATAAGAACCTGGTGATATAATAGGTATTGTGACACAGCGGTCACGATTCAATATAACGTGATATATTGTGATACTGCCAGCAAAATGATATATTTTGATTTTTCAAATCCTACTATTAAAACACACCACTATATGAACAGGTTTGTCAACACTTACAATAGTATTTTGGAGTGGAGTGGAGCTGAAAATGGGTTATAACACTGCCATCTAGTGGTCAGAGCTTTAAATACAACACACAATGATTTACTGTCTGCCAGGAATCTGTGTATTGATACTGTGTTTTTGAGAATTGATACAGTATCACTAAACATAATATCCCCATATTTTCTTTCACCCCTAGTATCCAATCCACAGACTATCATACTTATCACACAATGATGTGATTGCAGTTATTTAAGGTGCCTGCCACTACTTTCCACACCCCTTGATTGTATACGTGTAACACAACAAACACAATATGGAGTGTTATCAGTTAAAGGAAGCAGAAGAAGCTTAAGTTATGATTGTGTATTGCAGCTTTGTCTGTATCTGGTGGGAGTAACTAGGAATCATCAGCTTGGAAGGAAGGTAGCAGGTCAACTGGGCCAATTTAGGCTTGTACCTTTGACTGTTAACAAAGATTTCATGATCATAACCCACTCAGAGTAGACTAAGCCTAGACTATAAAGACTTACAAGGTGGTGACTCATCACTAGCACTGCAACTGAGTCTGAGGTTCCATCCTGGAAAAAGAGCCTATTAAGAAACCAGACCAGCCTATAGCTGAAGCATTCCGATGGTATTCCACTTGTACAAAACCAGTGTCATGGCTATCTATATCTAGGCTTTGTCCATGTTAATAGAATATTGGCCTCTACTGAAACAGAGACTGGTCATTTTGTTATAGCTTTGTTTCTGTGGCCACTAGCTTGGTGATGACCATAAACCAGCTCTGGCTTATATCTACAGCTCAACTAACAATTTGATCATTTGTACAGAAGTAGGTAAAGACAGTGTTCGGAAGGTATAGGACCTGATACCCAAGCAGGGGCTCAAACCCCAGTCGAAACATGAAGGGCAGAGGTGTTACCCATACACCGCCTTGTTACTAAAGGGCCAAAAAGAATGTTCAATGGTCAGTCGGTACTAGCAGTGACACAAGCCCCAGCCCAGACCTGGACTGGAATTTCCACTGGTGAATTACAATGAAGTATTAACAATCCAAACAAAGCTGGAACGGAAATGGAAATTAAATGGAAACTAGCTTTTTTAAAATTAGCTTTACACTATGTTTATTGCCCGATGAACGTAGCATCCTGGCTACTCCAAGTAAGACCTTCAGTGGTCAGTCATCATTGGCACTGCAGACCTGTTCATATGTCACAAGCACGCCAGTTATGAATCCAGACTGTCCTAATTCTAGGAATGACCTTCCTCTGTGAATCTAGCTTTCATCTAGCATCTCGGTTAACTGCTGCGAAAGGCCAAATAAAACATTCTGTGGTCAATCACTGCTGGGACTGCAATTAACCCACATTCATGTTTCTTCCTTGCATCAGAAACTGGCCTAATTCAGACCAGCCTAATCTCAAACCCAACAGTATTTCCAATGGCAATTCTCCATTAATTAGCATTAATTAGCGACTAAGACCAGACCATCCATCCAAGTAGCCAGTAGCAGGCTGTAGAGCAAACTGAAACAATGTTGATCCATCATTTGTAGAATTAAACTATGCGAAGACCACTAAGCTCATTGGCCTGGCTAATCATCATGAAATCAAACCAGCCTACCAATAAAAGCACTGTCAGTGGCGACGCTACTATCCTGATTTACTGCTATGGCTTATTGCTAAACAGGCCAATCAGGGGGTTTAATAGTCAATCACAACTGTAACTGCAACTAAATCGAAGCCTAGGCTTCAATCATGTCTCAGATACTGCCCTATTATGTATTCAGACCAGCCTAATCCCAAACCCAATAGCATTTTCAATGGTGATCCATAACTAATATTCGCTAAGATTAAACCAATGTCCAAGAAGGCAGTAGCAGGATGAAGTTTAAACTGAAATTGGGTTGATACATTATTTGCAGCATTAAACCATCTGCAGACCACTAGGCTCATTAGGAAACCAAACCAACCCACCAAAAAAGCTGTCAGTGATGGTTCTAGCATCCTCGTTTACTTATATGGCTTATTACCAAAAGGCTAAGCAAGGGATTTAATGGTCAATCACAACTGAAATTGCAACTAAACCCAGGCCTAGACCTGAACCATGCCTCAGAAACTAGGCCTATTATGAATTATGACCAACCTAATCCCAAACTTAACAGCATTACCAACATTGATTCACCATTAGCATTGACTAAGACCAAAGTAGATAGTTAAGAATCAAAAGCAGGCTGTAGTTTAAACTGAAATTAAGTTCATCCATCACCACTAGACTTATTGGCCTGGCTCATTATTAGAAAATCAAACCAACTACAGCATCATGGCTCATTACTAAATAGACCAATCAGGCACTGCAACTAAACCCATGCCTAGGCTTCAAGCATGCTTCAGAAACTGACCTACTATGAATCCATCCTAATCCCAAATGGTGATTCACCATTAGCAATGACTAAGACCAGACCAAGGTTCCACCCATGGCCAAGAAACCTGTAACAGGCTGTAGTTTAAACTGAAGCTGCCTTGATCCATCATGTGCAGATCACTAGGCTCATTGGCCTGGCTCATTATTCTGAAACCAAACTAGCCTAACAACAAGCAGTGTCAGTGGTGACTCCAGCATCCTCCATCCTCAAGGTGTTCAATGGTCAATCACAACTGGCACTGCAACTAATGGTCAATAGCAGGTGACTGCAACTAAACCCAAGCCTAAGCTGCAATCATGCCTCAGATACTGGCCTATTTTGAATCCAGACTAGCCTAATCTTGAACCAAATATGGATCTCCAACGGTGAATCACCAATGGTACTGCAGGTTAGTCCACATCCTGGCTTCATCCGTTTCCATGCAAGTGGCCTACCAATGAATTAGAACCAGGCTGTGTCCTTTAAGCTGATGCAGGGCTGATGTATCAATGGTGGTACTGTGATGCTGGAGCTGATGATGTACCCCCCTGATACAAACAGTGAAGACCACTGGATCAACCAGAAGATATTTAATAGCAGAAATAACCAAGAGATGAGCTGGACAGAGCCCACCTACCGCTTTCCATCTCGTTTCCCCGCTTGGCAGCCGGCGTGTTGCCCATGACTCTGGGTGCAGCAGCAGCAGCAGCAGCACGAGGAAGATCTCGATGCTGATCTCCTCCTTTCCAGCCCCCCTTTCCAGCCCCTCTCAACGCGACACAGCTGCAGGGAGCGCTCGGACACCCGGTCGTGATGGAGAATATGGAGGTTCGCCCTAGAGCCGAGGCCGACCCCCCGTCTTCATCTGCATCAGGCCGGGCTCAGAGGCTCTCCAGCCGTCCTGAGCCCCTCTGCAAGACCCGCTGTGGGCCCCCCCCACCCCCGGGGCCCTCACACCGCTCCCTGTCAGCCGAACGCCTCTCGTCACGCTCCGGTTAAAGCCTCCACCAACCCTCCGCTTCTCTCCGGGGCTCAGCCTGCTCTCCCTGCGCGCTCCGCGCTCGAGCCTCTGCGCAACCGGAGCATGAAAAATAACAAGGCGGAGGCACAAGCGCAGCTTCGCCTCAAGCCCCGCCCACAGGCGCAGCCCATTGGTGGGCTCCAGCAGCCGGACGCTGAATGGCGCGCACCGATTGGGCGCTGACACAGGTACGGAGCGACGTGATTGGTCGGTCAACGAGTAGTTAAAATTATAAAATAATGACACATTTTTAAACCTCAAATTTAATCATCAGTAATTAATATCCAAAACACTGTATCAATTATTAATCTATAATATAATTGTATATAACGTTCCTTACATTTACACTGAACAGTAAATCAAACTGTATTAAAGATTATTATTTAAAATGTTATATTATATTATTGTCAGATAAATAATATTTATTTTATATCTAAAATAAATATTCTAAATAAAAAAATATTTTTTCCCCAATGTATTAAATTCCTACATTTGAACTAGATTATAAATTTTAGGTCTTATTTTCTTACATTGGAGCCCCAAATGAGTATACTACATTAGCTCATATTATTATTATTATTATCATTATTATTATATTTTCAATTACAACTACTGTAAATTTGATTATATATTTACAAACTGGAAGAAAATAAAATAAACCTGCACAAAAAAAACATAACACATTCAATATTTTATATTTGTCCCCCAATATATTAAAATTCAGACGAAGAGTAATTGTACACTATCGAGTACATACTGTATTTAAACGTGTTCTCTGTAGAGAATGTGTTCTCTCAGCTCAACTGAACATGGAACTTGATGTTCAAACTTCTGCATGTGACGTAAACAACCTACACTCACTGTCCACTGTATCAGCTCCACTGACCATACAGCAGCTCCACTTCCAGACTGTAGTTCATCTGATTCTCTGTATACTTTATTACTCTGTTCTTTAATGATCAGGACCCCCACAGGACCACCACAGAGCAGATACTATTAGGGAGGTGGGTCATTCTCAGCACTGCAGTGATAACCTACAGTCTGTAAGTGTAGTTACTATAGATATAGATGAGTGGAGATATAAGGTGGTTTTAATGTTATGGCTGATACTGAATCTACTGCTAATCAAAGAAAGGTGTTGAAGTGGCTCAGCAGTAAAAAAAAAAAAAAAAAAAAAACAAACATGAGTAGAAGCAGAAAAGTAGCAGCTCAGACTAAAAACACTTGAGTAATTCATCAAACTTCTAAGAACATCCAACCTGTGAGCTACTCTTCTCGCTGCTGATGTAACAGAACTCTCCAGACGGACAGTAAAGCAGGTACATGCCTAATATCTGCAACTTTACAGGACAGTCTTCACTTTCAATGTAAGTCAATCTTAGTTTGGAGAGTTTCTATTGGTTCGTCCATTGTGAAATTGCGCGCAAGGTAAACGGGAAAAAAAAAAAAAGCTACAGAAATATTTATGAACGTGTTTTGAACGTTCAGTACGGAGTGAGGCGTCAGTTTAACAGTGAAGCTCAGTGTTTTAGGAAAACCAACCGGCGACACATTCAGGTGAGCAGAGCGTGAGATGAAAAGACAGAGCATGAAAAGAAAAAGGACGACTACAGAGAGAGAGAGAGAGAGAGAGAGAGAGAGAGAGAGAGAGAGAGAGAGAGAGAGAGAGAGAGAGAGAGAGAGAGAGAGAGAGAGAAAGAGAGAGAAAGAGAGAGAGAGAGAGAGAGAGTTGGGACGAATAAAAGGACCAGAGTATTTGTTGTGGGGGAGCGGTAAGGGTGGGGGATCAAAGGTAGAACACACCAAAGACCTCCCTCACAGCCGTTGCTCAGTAACCTAAGCAAAAGAAAAGGGGACGTAACGCATAAACAGACAGAGAAATAAAAGACAGAGAGAGAGAAATAAAAGAAAAAGAAATAAGAGAGAGAAATAAAAGAGAAAGAAATAAAAGGGAGAAATAAAAGAGAAAGATAGAAAGAAGAAAGAAAGAGAAATATAAGAGAGAGAAAAAGAAATAAAAGGGAGAAATAAATAAGAGAAAAATGAGAGAAAGAAGAGAGAAATGAATAAAAGAGAAAGAAATAAAAGAGAGAGAAATAAGAGAGAGAAATAAGAGAGAGAAATAAAAGAGAGAGAGAAATAAAAGAGAGAGAGAAATAAAAGAGAGAGAAATAAGAGAGAGAAATAAAAGAGAGAGAAATAAGAGAGAGAAATAAAAGAGAGAGAAATAAGAGAGAGAAATAAAAGAGAGAGAAATAAAAGAGAGAGGGAGCAACATTACAAACAGCTATTGTAATTTATTAACTTCAAGCTTTCTTTCTTTTCGTTAAAGGTTGTACATGCGCCATATCAGCACATAGGAAGGAAAATAAAAAGCAACCAAACTGACACACACACACCAAACTATCAAAGCGGCTCAACTTCCGATAAGAAAACAAAAACACAACAAAACCAAAACAAACAAAACCAAAACAATTATAAACGACCCCCAACCCAGAACGCCGGACTGTAGCTTGAACCGACAAGCTCTTTCTAGCTCTTTATCAAACCTCTGAGATGAACTGCTGAAGGTAGTTTGTGAAGGTAGTCCGCTTTAGAACACTGCAGAAGAAATGAGGAGATCCTGAGCGCCCTCTAGTGGGCACAAAGTGCATCGACGTGGCAAAGCCAGCATCCTGTAAGTGCTGCACCGTATGTTCTCAACAGAAATCACCTTAAACTAAGTTAATATGTCTAACATGTCTCCCTACAACACGTTTCACTACCTGATTTTGTGTCATTCCGGCAAATGATTTCAACCCATTAGCAGAAAACTGGGTCTAACAAGCATTACTGTCTGCCAGTGGAACGAAACATGGCGGCTTTGAATAAGTCCAGAAATAGGTTGAAGAACAATACCGCACTCTACCAACCTAATGAGGAGCAGTAGCTACGCTGACTGCTTATAAAGAAGGAGCATTTGTTTTAACCTGACAACAATTTCCATTCAAGCCAAATAATACTGCTACCAAACACTAGAAGTCAATAGTCACCCAAATCTCTCAATCTGCCAGAACACACGCTGACAGGTCTGTAACAGAGGCTTGAACGTGGTTTGACGAGAAGGCTGAGAGAAGTTTTGTGGATGTACTTACAGAGAAGATTTGGATGACTATTGACGTCCAGTGTTTGTTAGAGCGTGAAGCTAAAGAAACGCCTACTGTTTTAAATCAATAAAATTATTCAATTAGGTCCGATGCACTAGTACTGCTTGGGCAGCAGATGCTGCCACCAAACACTAGAAGTCAATAGTCACCCAAATACTTTTTCTGTAGGTACAGATCTCCAAATCTTTCAACCTGCCATAACAAGGGCTGTGTACTGGCAAAAAAACTGGCGATACAATATGTATCGTGATACAAGGGTCACAATTTAATATCATGATATATTGCGATATCACAAGTAAAGTGATACACAGCAATTTTTCGACTTATTAAATATTAAAACACACCACTGTATGAACAGGTTTATCAATGCTTACAATAGCATTGCGCTCTTGTGCTGCTTGTTAATGTTGGAGTGGAGCTGAAAATGGATTACAACACTGCCATCTTGTGGTCAGAGGTTTAAACACAACACACAATGATTCACTGTCTGCCAGGAATCTGTGTATCGATACTGTGTTTTTGAGAATCAATTCAGTATCACTAAACATAATATCCCGATATTCAATATTGACAGATCTGTGTGAGCATAACTAAGGCCTGGACGTGGGTCGAGAAAACCAAGAGAGGTTCTGTGGATGTACTTCTAGAGAAGATTCAAGTGACTATTGATGTCCAGTGTTTGTTAGAGATGTTAGACTCCAGCAAAAAATTAAGAAGCACAATTTGGCCTACACTCAGTAGCTACACTGACTACATATTTAAAAAAATCTAAACAGACAAGATTTTCCAATCAAGCCAGATGTAGTAGTTCTGCTTGGGTAGCTGATGCTGCTGGCAAACACTAGAAGTCAATAGTCCATCAAATCTTTGTTACAGATATAGAACTCCAAATCTCTTAACCTGCCATAACAAACACTGATAGATCTGCATGAGAGTAACAAATAACTGGACATGGTTTGGTTGAGAGAAGCTCTGAGGAAGTACTTACAGAGAAGATTTGGGTGACTATTGATATCCAGTGTCTGCAATGTTAGACTCCAGCATGAAACTACAGAAGTGAAACTTGGCTGTGGGACCTCATTTAGCAGCTACACTGATTACACAAAGAAAAAAAAATATTTTCAATTGACAAAATTCTCCAATCAAGCCGGATGTAGTAGTTCTGCTTGGGTAGCTGATGCTTCTAGCAAACACTAGAAGTCAATAGTCACCCAATTTTTTTCTGTAGGTACAGATATCCAAATTTCTTAACCTGCCATAACACTGACAGGCCTGGACGTGGTTTGACGAGAAGGCTGAGAGAAGCTCTGATTTGGGTGACTATTGACTTCCAGTGTTGAATCCAGATGTTGGAAACTAAAGAAGCAGATCTGGCTGCTGGACCTCATTTAGGGAAAGCAGATAACTGTAAATGTGAACTGTTCTTTAAGATGATTTCCGTTGACCGTGTGAGAGGTAAGACCAGCTGAGGACAGTGTTGATCTCGTAGAGCTTGTTTCCCGTACACATAGATTCTCTACAGGCAGTCCATGGAATTGTCCGGCATGAGACCCAGGGATGGAGCTTTTCCCGGCAGGCAGGTGGGCGGGAGCATGGTGTTGGGGGTGGGGTCTACGTTCTCAGAGTCCTCCATTCTGTCAGTGCTCATCTCCCAGTTAATGTGGAAGCGCGTGACGCGCGGGTTCGACGCCAGGATGTTCCTCTGCAGCTAAGGATGGACAACAAAAGCAAACGTTTACATGGAAGCAGTGGAAACATTTCATAAATCTCTTTAACACGGGATTCAATGAGCACGTCTGAAAATGGGATTTATGTTTACATCATGCAACACACACGAGTCAAAAGGTCAAGTGCCATGTTGACAAAGTAGAATTTGTTTTTTTTGTTCTTCATAGTTTTAGCAATAAGCAGATTATCCCACCGGAGCAAGTATAATTATGAACTAAAACCAAAATTCAGGACAAACCAAAAAAATTAAAAACCAGAAGTAGTTTTAATAAAAGGCGCATCAATAACTACTTTTACAATCAATCAATTAATCAAATCAAAATGTATTTTTATAGCGCTTTATAGAACAGTGTTGCCCAGTTTATGAAAAAGAGGAATCAAAGAGAAGGATGGTATAAAAAGAGTTCACACATAGCAAAACATGAGAAAGGGTATCGAAGTCCCAGACCCCCAGAGAAAACCAGAGGCAACGGTGGCGAGGAAACACTCCCTTAATAAAGAAAGAAACCTTGAGAGGAACCCAGGCTCGAGGGTGGAACCCATCCTCCACTGGTCGAGCCCGGATAGAAAGGGAGCAACAAAGCTAATGAGATTATAAGACAGATACAATAAGAAGCTCGGCTTAAACATGTTTCATGAATATTCTAGTTCAGGAGGTAGTGATGTGGCGCCTCTACTGTAGTAGTTCCAGACCGAGAATTAGTACATCTATTTTCGTGCAAGTCCAAAACCATAAATAAACTACTTATAATGAGGTAGATTGCTGGAATAAACCTCAACTGGTAAATCATTCTAAACGTAGCTGGTTTAAAAGAAGCGCATTAGCTAGATATTGTCGCGGTTCAAAGAAAAACATGCATCTACAAAATCGCAACTTTAGATGATTTAACCCATCCATGCAGTGAGCACACTTCCCCGGGGTGGTGGGCAGCCCAACTGAGCAGTCAGGAGTCAGGTGCCTCGCTTAAGGGCACTTCAGTTGTGTCCTGTCGGTTCATGGGATTGAACCTGCAATCTTCCGATCACAAGGCTGGTTCCCCAACCTCTAACCAACGACTGTCTTTACTTTCAATGTGAATCAATGGAACCAAGCTATTTTGAACCGTTCCTATTGGTCCAACTATCAAAATTTGTACACAGTGTATACGGCAGCTGCTGCACTTAAATGAAGAGATACAAAAAAAAGAGATACAGGTTTTTCTTTGGACAGAGACAATATGCTACACCGGTCAACTTGGATCGAGTAGCTCTGCTGTGGAGAAGAGTGAAAAGTTGTTCTCACTATTCACTGTATTTGGCCACACCCACTTTCAAGCGTGTGTTTCTTCCACCTTTGTGTTAGAACTTCCGGTCAGCTAACCAAAATGAATACAGTTACATGGGAGGAGACCAGAGAGACAGTAAGAAGTTCTAATGGGACAACACTGTCTCCTCCGAGGTTAATAACACAGTGGGTGGATGATATGAGAAGGTGGTCTGAGGTTAATAACACAGTGGGTGGGTGATATGAGAAGGTGGTCTGAGGTTAATAACACAGTGGGTGGGTGATATGAGAAGGTGGTCTGAGGTTAATAACACAGTGGGTGGGTTATATGAGAAGGTGGTCTGAGGTTTATAACACAGTGGGTGGGTGATATGAGAAGGTGGTCTGAGGTTAATAACACAGTGGGTGGGTGATATGAGAAGGTGGTCTGAGGTTTATAACACAGTGGGTGGGTGATATGAGAAGGTGGTCTGAGGTTAATAACACAGTGGGTGGGTGATATGAGAAGGTGGTCTGAGGTTAATAACACAGTGGGTGTGTGATATGAGAAGGTGGTCTGAGGTTAATAACACAGTGGGTGGGTGATATGAGAAGGTGGTCTGAGGTTAAAAACACAGTGGGTTGGTGATATGAGAAGGTTGTCTGAGGTTTATAACACAGTGGGTGGGTGATATGAGAAGGTGGTCTGAGGTTAACCACACAGTGGATGGGTGATATGAGAAGGTGGTCTGAGGTTACTTATGGAGGCATGTTTAATTACTCTGTACTCTCGGAAGGTGTAGACGGTTCAGTAATGAAAAACTATAAAAGTACTGAAGCGTATCAGTACCTGCACAGTGGGAAGGTGGGCGTGTCCTCCTACACACAGACGGTGAGTTTATATTTCTGAAAGCCGGTTAAACCCAAGTCCAGCCAGCTGCCCGAGCCCCTCTGTGTGGGTGTTAGTTACAGTCCAGATAGCCTAGCGCGGTGGACACTGATCAGAAAACAGTTACTGAACTGATAGACTCACCAGCACCGACACGTCTGCTTCCTCGGAGCTTCATAAGCGAGACATTTCTCTGGATAAGGAGGCTCTGGTGCTGGTTCTCCTCCACAGAATGGTAAGAGCAGACATACGGAGGTTCGGGTGGATGTTGTTCAAGCCAAGTTTTCCTCTTCTTCTAATTACTGACTCCCTCTAACTGAACATGTTATTCTAGTCATTTTATATATTTATTGTTGTTTTGCTTGTAATTAGTATCAACATATTCGCGGGCGCACCGGAAGTTCTAACACAAAGTAAACAAAGATGCCCCCCAGTGTTGTCATGGAAAATAGCGTAAATTGGAAAACACTCTGTCCACACTCCGTTTATGTGACTGCATCAGTGGTCAACGATCATTAAGCTGAAAACTGGCTGATTCCAGAGCAACCAATCGGTGCATCTTCATTGTAGACCTCTTCTGACTTTTCTAGGCTATTCAAGCGTTTTATTACTGTTTCAACAGAAAACCCCAAGCAGGACATTCTTTTAATCCCGAGCAACTGGACGTACCTGGACAGCTAATGTAGTCAGAGTGTAAATCTCTTCAACATCCGTTCCTCTTACCTGGGAGTAGTCAGGTTTGATGGGTGGATTCTCCCGCAGCTCGGGGTCCGTGTACTCGTTGTTGACGTAGTAGCCGATGCGGATGAACTCCTGTCCTCGATAGGTACAGGTGATCAGCACGACAGTCACGCCCACCGCGTCGCTCTCAGGAATCAGCGCGGTGTTCGGAGCGTCCGCCTGATGCCGCAGTGGAGAAAAATAATGCAACGTAAGTAAATGAGGAGAAGTTTAAGCACATATGATTCATGTGTTCGGTTTATGTACAGCCCAGTCAGGTTCTCTGACCAGCTCCCTCAGACCAATCGCTCCTACAAAAAAACAGTCCACACTTAATACAAGTTGCTGCTCCGTAACATTATAATAACATTAGATGTGTTCATTCTATCCCTCTTTAGAAGATGAAACTAAAAATGTCTTGTTTTGTTGTTTTGGCTAGTATATAGAAACATATGTGTTTAACATGTTGCTGAATCTCACGCAACAAGGAACAAATTTGGCTCTTGTAAACAGCCCTGAGCTTCTGCTGGACAGTACTGATAAAACTCAAGATATTTGGTGGCATTTTCTGAATGCATGTGGAAGACCCTCTTAACTGATTTGGGTCTGAATCCATCCTTGCACA
Organism: Megaleporinus macrocephalus; assembly: GCA_021613375.1. Taxonomy (NCBI): domain Eukaryota; kingdom Metazoa; phylum Chordata; class Actinopteri; order Characiformes; family Anostomidae; genus Megaleporinus; species Megaleporinus macrocephalus. The sequence continues at coordinate 40,709,964 of CM038722.1, read as the reverse complement.
TCACGTACACCATACATGCTGATTGTCTTCTCTGGGGCGGATGGGATCTTCCAGCAAGACAACGCGACACGACACACAGTTAGAAATGTCCCACACTGGCTGGAAGAGTGGGCCAAATCCCAGAGCTTTGGACTGTGTATGTTGAGGTGTTTTCTTCGGGAATGGTGTCGCTCACGTTAACGTTGTCATTTTCTCTTTATTTTTGTTCTCACTGCTCGACTGTGACGCCTGCAGTAACCGAATCACTAGTACGTGGGTTAAGCTGCTGCTACACCTACACTCTGTGCTGTGTGCTTCAATCAAACATAAAATGTCTGGAACTCTAGTTCAGCCACCTGATTGGTTTGGAGCAGCGCTATTCTCATTGGCTTTTCGTGTTATCTCTCAAAACATGGACGAAACTTAATTCTATCGACTTTCTGTCGACTATGTCATATAGTTCTATCGAGGAACCGTTATTTCGGGATAACTATCGTTATCATTTTATCGCCCAGTCCTACTTCCACCTCACCTGAAACACAAACATGTGCCTGCCTGCAGGAACAGGTCCGACCAGCACAGAGTCCAGCGTCTGGTCGTACTCCTCACTCTCCGCAGAGCCTACGTAGATGATCTTCCACTCCAAATCTGCCCCAAAGACAAACCACAGATTCAGTCAACATGAAGAGCATCTCCTACACTTTCCTCACCTGTTGCAGACATGTACCTGGTTAACCGCTTACTAATTAGACATCCATTACATTTCAATAAATATATACACGTATATTTACTTACACATATATAGACAAACATATATGGACCTTACTGAGCGCATCTGCCTCCATGTTTATTTCAACATCTAAACTAACATGTACTCAGAATTAACCTTAAACAGACTGTTGCATTACATCGGCACACATTCAGGCCTCATTTCAAGCTCATTTCGCCTCAGATAAATATTAAATACGAGATACAAGAGGGATGTTTTTGGGAATACGACTTCAAATATACTACTCGCTGTCTGTGATATGCAAATAAAACAGGCTTTGATTTTGTAACAATAGCGGATGAATCACAAAAGGTCCAGATGTGTGTTTTCTGAAACAGATAAATGGTGACTACATAAATCATTTATGATGTATTTAAGAACCACCGATATCAAATTAGCTACACTTGCACAACTGCACACAGCAGCAATGGGATCGATTTAGGATTGAATGTGGGCTCCAACCAACAAACCAGCACTGAGATATGGGCAGCAGTTTTATCAAGTACATACTGCGAAGCAGGTAACTGTACTCTGACAGCTGCTGCTTCACCTGAACTGCAACGTTGCAGCATAATTAAATAAGACTAATTGAAATAAACAGCCAGTCACTTCTCAACTTCAGATTTAATGTAGCACTTTCATTATTTTTTATCATTTGAAAAGTTTGTGATTATTAAAAAATGACGATTATGAAAAAAAATGATGAAAAACATTATAGCATATGAAAATAGAGGAAATGTACAATTTTTTTTTGTCTATGACCTCTTTTAAGCCCAAAGTGTGAGGTACACATATATGACTAAAAATAAATAAATGGGGCTATGGTCTCAATAAAAAATATTTTTATTAATTAATGTATTTATTTGTTTATTTTGCTTTATTAAAACGCCGCTGATAGTTGTACTCTTTTTGTGTTCGTAAACTGAATGAGAGTCGCTAATTTTACAGAAAAACAAATTCATGCAACATGTATTTCTAAAATATTTCAAAAATGTATAAAAAACTGTTTGTAATGTACGTGGAACACATTTTGTTATTAAACAATGAAAACATAATCGCAATAATTAACAACAATAATATCAATTACAATAAATAAATAATTATTTACAACCGATTTTTTCAGACCTCTGACCCAGAAGTACACGCGGCCTCAGATTTGGTCCAATCAGAAGCCAGAAACGCGACGGCACCGCCCAAAACCCGGGAACACAGCCAATGAGAAGCGCGGAGGTGTGCAAGATCGCGCGGACTTCTTTAGAAACCGCGCCAAAAACAGTAACAACAACATAAACTCTCCGAACGAAGTTGCAAAAAATAGCAATGAAATTTTCGGTAAATATCATTTTCCTCGACGAATTAGTCGCACCGGTACGAGCCCAAAGCAAAGCAAGAAAAAAATAATAAGAATGGAAACGTAAAAAAGAAAGAAAATACAGCCTAACGGCAAGCAGTGCCAATTAATCAAAACAACGGCAGCTGACTATGCTAAGCTAAGACAGCGGAAGAGTTAATATGCTGCCTGACAGGAAAATGTAAGATGGTAAACAAACACCTCAGCACTGAAAGTCAGCACCCGGTGTTGAGTGTAAACCTAAAACAAGACGTGGCTGAAGTTAGCTGCTTATTCGATTTCTCTGTTCCACCTTAAATAACGGCTGCACCATTTAAAGAGGAACAGAGTATTCGTATAAGCAGCTAACTTCAGAAAGCAAACAGTTGAGCGTTTCCAGTTTCCAGCAATAATAACGACTAATAACCCCTAAAACCCACCTTCAGGTAAGTCCTCCATGCATTCAAAGGTGATTTCAAACTGGAACGGGTTCCCGAAGGGACTCGGGTTGTCCAGCACAGCCACATTCAACACCTGGACTTTGGCCATGACCAAGAAAGTTGGCTGGAAAGTATAAACAGCCTCGCTAGTGGCTTATAAACTCCTCTGGTTTGAAGGATATGCTGCTAGTGGTGGTGGTACACAGGTAAGTCCAGTCCGTCACTGAGGAGAGGGAACCGACCTCAACAGCTCCAGAAACTGACAACAAAAGTCCTCAAATGAAGGTAAACCTGGCGTGGACAAAACAGCCGATGCAGCTCACATAGTTCGTCCAGCTCACCACTGCATTCGTCGTGGAGGCATCTTGAGCAGAAGCCTCGTCTGAAGGAGTTTCTGCTGCTTGGCAGTTTCTGCTTTTGTCCCTCGCGTGTAGTCCAAATCTGTGCAAAAGACGAAAACGACAGATCTTTTTTCTTCTCCTCTCCTCCTTCTTCTTTCCCTCATCTGTGAGCTCCGGCACTCGACTGCAGACCAGTGGAGAAGGTCCAGTGCTGCCACTTAGTGTTGTGGCGTGTAGGTGCGCCAAGGTTAAAGGCCTGTTCGCAGTAGACCAAAGCTCTCCATTCTCCATTTGGCTGTTATAACTTACAAAAGGGCGTGGGTTTTGTTCTTGACATTATTAAACTATTCTGAATAATAGTTAATCATTTAATTTTTCAATTGTATAATGTTAAATTAATGTTTACTAATGTCTGACAAAAAGTAGTATACACATCAGTTTACTTCAGCCATAATGCAAAACGTGCAGAAAGTCTTGTACATCAGCAATAAGAAACTTAGATGGAGCTGCATAATCTCCACAGAACCAACAAACTAACAAGAAAAAAAATATCTCAACTTGTCAATCAAAGACTTCATCCAGCCACTTTCAAACCAATAAGATCTTACATCTAAAGACTTATTAACTTTACTTCAGTCTCTGGGAGACTGTAAGAGAACTGACAGTTGGCAGTTTGTTGTGCATTTAATTTCCAAACCATGCCATTCACAGCTACAGATGATGGTTAGCCTACTGTGTGCTATGCGCCAAAGCCTAGCATCACCATTAACCTTTTTATGATGGACTCATTTAATTAGTGAACTAGACTTTAAGTGACACACGTTTCTTTGAAAAATATCTCCTTATGTCCACCCTCTTCATCTTTGCTGCCATCCTCACTCACTTTTCACACCCATGTGTCTCCCATGTTGCACCTGAGTCTTGCACAGTAAGTCTTGCATGTGACTGGAAAGTTGTTCTTCCAGTTTTGGCGCTGGTAACAACCAAATGTAGCTACAGAGTCTTTTGGGACAGCAAGGAAAAGCACAACCAGTCACTGGCCATGTGTGTTACGGGGAGGTAGGACTCCAGTAAAGAAAGTGATTTAACCCTTTCTGCACCTCTAGGTTAATTAGATGTTGACAGACTGGGGTTTTTTATTTTGGAGGGGATCAAATTATTGGTGGGTACAATTCAATAATCGCTCAACGGACCGTCAACGGTCTTGTACCTACACTTCCTGTTATTGGTTGTTGCCATCAAGTTCTAAAGGAATTATGAAAAGTCTCACTTTCCCTCTAATACATGTTCTATGTTCTATTGGAAATTAAAGAATATGGGCCTACGGGATTTGCAAATTATCGCATTCTGTATTTATTTACATTTTTTTTTTACAGCATCGCAACTTTTTGGTTGTATGTTAATGCCACAATAATATATTGATGCCACATTTTAAGTTTCTTGTGGCCACAAATTAATATATTGAAGTCACAATCTAATTTATATATTAGATAGATATATATTAATACATCCCATTTTTTTCTTTTTTTACTGATTCAAACTCAGTAGCTGCTGTTTACATTTTGTGATTTGATGATGATTGGACCAATAGAAAAGCTTCAAAATCACTTGTAATAAAAAGTGAAGGCCTCTCCTGTAAAGTTGTGGTTTTGGATGTTTCATTGGACAGCGTTCAGGCTACAGTTGGGCTTTCCTAGAGTGGGTGTCTATTAATAATAATAATAACAATTATGTATAATTGAATCCATTAACCTAGCTTTACATGGTGAAACTTTCATGCAACTAGTTGCATGTTGTGAATTGCCTGCAACTTCATTTCTGTGCAACTAGTCAGTTACATTAAGTAATTCAAACACAGCTAAACAGCTAAATTAACAGTTTGTATTTTTTATGTACCATGTGGTTCTTACTATAAAGTCAAGTGTCAGGCTTAATAACGTATTTGCAGCATTTTTATCATTTTTATATGTTTACCTTCTCGTTGTCATTGGTGTTACACAGTTACTACACTACCAGCATTTCCACATTTGATGTTCCCAGTGAATTATTTATTAGCAGGTATAATCCAAAACTTCATGGACATGTGAAGCAGTGAACATCCAACCGTGTCACAAATGCAGTGAACTCATATGGTAAAAATAATTAAGATATTTGGAGATTTGATGTGAGGTCAATCTGCAATCTTAAAATATGTTCATGTTGTGCATTTAAAGTTATTTAAAGTGTATTTAAGTTCTGCAAGGCCGTTATATCTATTTTTGTTGTCGTCAAGGTCCGCCTGGCTTTCTTCGGTGGTGGGCCAGTATTCCAGCCAAGTCCGCAATCCAATTATGTAACGATACCTAATAAGAAACAACACAATATATACAGTTAAAGAACATCGACATGTTTTGTTATTCTCTTAATATGCTCTTCTTCTACACTCACACTCACAACAATATATATATAACAATAGACAAAACCACCCCTTATATCTTCACCCATTGTCCATTTTATCAGCTGACCATATTTACATAATTACAGACTGTAGTCCATCTGTTTCTCTGTATACATTGTTTACATACTAACATCCTGGTGGTGTGATAGTGTGTGTTGTGCTGGTATGAGTGAATTAGACACCAAACAGCAACATCCAGAGAAGATCGATCTATCTATCTATCTATCTATCTATCTATCTATCTATCTATCTAATGTGTGTAGATAGATGGTGTTGGTTTTAATGTTATTTAGTTGATCTGTGTATAACAGCAGGGATAGAACATTTCTCAACCAGTCAGTTTGACTGCAAAATAAGAGATATGTTTCTTACTCTTCTTTAACCTTCTTTGGCTCAGGTCCCATGATGAGATAATCTTTTCCCACCTGCAGGTTCAGTGCAGTTTTGCACTGAGAATGAGTCAAAAAATCCCTTTGATCTTCAGGTTGAACCTGATCAGTTTCTAAGCAAACCAAACACACACACACAGGTTCATGATGTTAAAACTACGATGATCAGTGTGTTTTCTATGCAATATTGCTTTTCTGGTTGATTTGTTTATTTAAAACATGCATTCAGTGACTATTAAGAGGACTATGTTTAAGGACAATAATCATCAAGATAATGATTGTAGGCCACAGCCAGTGACACCATATTCATAGAGGATTTTCTATATGTATGTGTACATTGATGAGGTTAAAAAATCAACCACATGTGAAGAAAAGAAAGTTCTGACAGTGCCTAAAAGACGTATATGCATTGTATTGCAGAGATATCTACTAAAGTTAGCATGCTAATCAGCAAGAGATATCCACCCAGATCTGACTTCCTCCCTCCTGCCTGGACTTCTCTCTCCCCCCAGTGTGCTCGACTCGACGAGCTAGGGTCGTTGGTTGTTAAGTTATTTTATTCCAGTATGAATGTGTAGTGTGTGTAGTGTTTACTGTCTGGCAGTAATAACTGTGAAGTTATTTTATTCCAGTATGAATCTGCAGTGTGTGTAGTGTTTATAGTCTGACAGTAATAACTGTGGAGTGATTATTATCCAGTATGAATCTGCAGTGTGTGTAGTGTTTACAGTCTGACAGTAATAATTGTGGAGTGATTATTATCCAGTATAAATCTGCAGTGTGTGTAGTGTTTACAGTCTGACAGTAATAACTGTAAAGTTATTTTATTCCAGTACGAATATGCAGTGTGTGTAGTGTTTACAGTCTGACAGTAATAACTGTAAAGTTATTTTATTCCAGTATGAATATGCAGTGTGTGTAGTGTTTACAGTCTGACAGTAATAACTGTGGAGTGATTTGAATCCAGCATGAATCTGCAGTGTGTGTAGTGTTTACAGTCTGACAGTAATAACTGTAAAGTTATTTTATTCCAGTACGAATCTGCAGTTTGTGTAGTGTTTACAGTCTGACAGTAATAACTGTGGAGTGAGTATGAATCTGCAGTGTGTGTAGTGTTTACAGTCTGACAGTAATAGCTGTGGAGAGAGTATGAATATGCAGTGTGTGTAGTGTTTACAGTCTGACAGTAATAACTGTGGATTGAGTATGAATATGCAGTGTGTTTATTGTTTGGATTTGTTCTGATTACTTACCTGCTTTGAGAGGGTCTACTATGGTGAAGACGTAGATGTATGTGAGCCCAGATTGTTTAATTTCTTTCAGTTTTGCCTTATAAGCTGATAATAACAATATAAACAGAAAGAAGAAAGTAGTGAGTAAAAAGAAAGAAAACCACTTCATGTTTAAGTTATTACACAGAATAAAAATTAAATTATTAATTTCTCTTTTGGGATCTATTTTCATTTGGAACAGTGGAATGTAAAGCACCGAACACACAGAGAAAGGGTTCTTACCGAAATCTCTTTTATTACAGGCTTCTTTTATGCGCAGCTTTTCATCTGGGACTTCAGGACCTCTCAGCTGAGGGCAGTTCGCTATCAGGAGATCAACAGGTTGGGGGAGAAAAGACGTCTTATTCATTGTTTTACTCTCAAGTTTAACTGTGGAATAATTTTAATCCAGTATGAATCTGCAGTGTGTGTAGTGTTTACAGTCTGACAATAAGAACTGTGGAGTGATTTGTATCCAGTATGAATCTACAGTGTGTGTAGTGTTTACAATCTGACAGTAATACCTGTAAGGTAATTTTAATCCAGTATGAATCTGCAGCGTGTGTAGTGTTTACAGTCTGACAGTAATAATATTGGAGTGGTTTTAATCCAGTATAAATCTGCAGTGTCTGTAGTGTTTACAGTCTGACAGTAATAATATTGGAGCGATTTTAAACCAGTATGAATCTGCAGTTTGTGTAGTGTTTCCAGTCTGACAGTAATAATATTGGAGTGGTTTTAATTCAGTATGAATCTGCAGCGTGTGTAGTGTTTACAGTCTGACAGTAATAATATTGGAGCGATTTTAAACCAGTATGAATCTGCAATGTGTGTAGTGTTTACAGTCTGACAGTAATAATTGTGGAGTGATTTGAATCCAGTATGAATCTGATTAGATTTTCTTGTTGGCTCAATGCTTTATTTTTAAGAGTGTTGCGAGGTGGCAATATTGTGTCTGTCACTCACACCCACTGAAAGCATCGCGCTGTAACTCACCTTCGGCACAGTTACACACTTCCGTAGGGCAGAGGATGGGCAGCCTTCCACTCGTTCGCTCGGTTACATCATAAAACTTCACACAGCGGTTCTCTGTAAGTGTGTGATAGAGATGATAGATTAAGGGGTCCATATTTAACAGCTTGCCTGTAATCTATTGCACCATCCACAATCTATACCATATCCAAACCACATTACCGACTCATTCTGCTCTTTATTTGGTAAATACACTACTGTGCAAAAGCCTGAGACACCTAAGCTGATATAAAAGTCTTATGTATAAGTGTATGTTCACTAGTAAGAACAGCACATCTGATTAGAACAGATGTAAATAATCATACATACAATACAAAGTAACATGAATATGTTATTGTGAGAGAAGTAGATCAGATCTTGAGCTCCAGTTTGAAGAACAAAGTGTAGTTCCAGATTTCTCCTGGACGCCCCAGACATTGTATGAATGTATTCAGTTCCTTCAGCAGCAAATCTTGATTTAGCTTAATGAAGTACTGAGCAGTCAAAGCAGGTATAAGATGAGAACTGTAAATAATACTGGGTTGTTTATAGAAGGAGAAGCTTGGAAAGGGTTAAATAAACACACTGACGTATGTAAAAGCACTACTTACTCTATTAATACTGTTTAATATTTAAATAATAAAGTGTTTGCTGAGTAAATAAAAGTGCCTCAAACATTTACACAGTACTGTATGAAACAATATTCTGGCTCCTGTATAACCTACATCTCTTTTATCTGCTCCAGGCTTGCCAACTGCATATATGGATTATTCTTTGTATTTAAATATTACAGGGGACTAGGCAACCTAAGATTTTCACTCACTTTCATACCAGCATTAAATGTGATGTGACAATAAACATGATTAGATGCTTTCATGATGTCTGTTTATGACATTTGTGACAGCTCACATACCATCGCGGTCCAAAAAACAGTAACTTTACAGGAGAGGACAAAAAAACATCTTTACTTTCAATGTAAGTCAATGAAACCAGAATTTTTTTCAAGCTATTTTGGAGCATTTCTATTGGTCCATTCATCATGAAATACAATGTAAAAGGACAGCTGTCGCGTTCAAATTATGTAGAAAAATGACAATCGTCAAAAATGGAGATACGTTTTTTTTGACAGCGACAATATAAAAAAATCTCTCCTTAACTGATACAGTTAAACAGGCTGTTTCTGTTCCTGTGAATTTATAAGTGAGATATGTAAATGAGCTTTGTTCGGATTGGATGTCTTGTATTGTGTATAGTATTTGTGACATCACAGATACATGTAATTCAAAACAGCTTGGTTACAGTTTGGTTTCCAAATGATATGGACTGTATGATTGTTTTGAATTAGTGTCATTTCTTACCAGTAGCATAATACTCATATACTGTGATTCCTGCTGGTTGAGGGAGAGCGACCTCTAACATCTTGTGCAACCTGAAAACAATTCTTTCTTTAACTACATTCGAGACCTAAAGACAGAAAGAGAGAGGGAGATAGAGAGAGAGAAAGACTTAAAAGGCATAATATACAAAAATCAGTCCTTCGATTTTGCCTTTTGATGACGTGGTTTGACAGTTGGAAGAAACTAATACTAATACTAATGCTAATGTTTGTGTGTGTGTGTGTATATATACACATAGATAAATTACTTAGATTTGTATTATATCACCTTTTTAAATGTAATAATCATAAACTGAGAATTTAAAACATGTAATTAATTAGTATCCTTAACTTTTAATACAGAGCTACTGTACACAATCAAATTCAATACTTTTAAATACACTACCGGTCAAAGGATTAAGAACACTACCAATCAACAGTTTTAGATCAAACTTTTTGCTGTTTGCTGGTAGTGACCTAAAACGTTTGACTGATAGTGATCTAAAACATTTGGCTGGTAGTGTATCTAAAACGTTTGACTGGTAGTGAACTAAAACATTTGACTGGTAGTGTATCTAAAACGTTTGACTGGTAGTGAACTAAAACATTTGGCTGGTAGTGTATCTAAAACGTTTGACTGGTAGTGTATCTAAAACGTTTGACTGGTAGTGAACTAAAACATTTGGCTGGTAGTGAACTAAAACATTTGGCTGGTAGTGAACTAAAACGTTTGACTGGTAGTGTTTTAAAACGTTTGTCTGGTAGTGTACTAAAACGTTTGACTGGTAGTGTATTAAAACGTTTGGCTGGTAGTGTACTAAAACATTTAACTGGTAGTGTACTAAAACATTTGACTGGTAGTGTACTAAAATGTTTGGCTGGTAGTGCACTAAAACATTTAACTGGTAGTATACTAAAACGTTTGACTGGTAGTGTACTAAAATGTTTTTCTGGTAGTGTACTAAATTGTTTGACTGGTAGTGTACTAAATTGTTTGGCTGGTAGTGTAATAAAATGTTTGACTGGTAGTGTAATAAAATGTTTGACTGGTAGTGTACTTAATTGTTTGACTGGTAGTGTACTAAACTGTTTGACTGGTAGTGTTATAAAATGTTTGACTGGTAGTGTACTAAAACGTTTGGCTGGTAGTGATCAAAAACGTTTGACTGGTAGTGTACTAAAACATTTGACTGGTAGTGTACTAAATTGTTTGACTGGTAGTGATCTAAAACGTTTGGCTGGTAGTGATCAAAAACGTTTGACTGGTAGTGTACTAAAACATTTGACTGGTAGTGTACTAAAACGTTTGGCTGGTAGTGTACTAAATTGTTTGACTGGTAGTGATCTAAAACGTTTGGCTGGTAGTGATCTAAAACGTTTGGCTGGTAGTGATCTAAAACGTTTGGCTGGTAGTGTACTAAATTGTTTGACTGGTAGTGATCTAAAACGTTTGGCTGGTAGTGATCAAAAACGTTTGGCTGGTAGTGATCTAAATTGTTTGACTGGTAGTGATCTAAAATGTTTGGCTGGTAGTGATCTAAAACGTTTGGCTGGTAGTGATCTAAAACGTTTGGCTGGTAGTGTACTAAAACTTTTGATTGATAATGTTCTTAAACCTTTGACCAGTAGTGTACCTGACGTCATGACAAAACTAATATAACTATCAGCTCTGTTGTTCTCTAATCGGGCAGCGCCATCGCCTCACAACAGGAAGGGCCTGGGCTGTATTCCCTGGCTGGGATTTGCCAGGCTGAATGTGTTTGGGCTGTGGGAGGAAAACCCAGACTGCAAACGATATCACAAGCCTAAAGAAAATGAAGACTCTGTAGTTAACACATTTGCCACATGGAAAACGTGGTTTTTTAAATCTTCTAGCTTCATATTCTGATTTTAAACTACACCTTAATGGGGCAGCAGTTACATTTAGCATCTCTGATAACATGCTCGCCTCATGGAATCCTAAAACCCAATGTTTAAGGCTTTACATATATCATTATATATGGATTTAGTAATTGTTTGTAGAAATGTATCAAACAAACTCAGGACTTAAACTAAGACTTGGCTCTACTGACTTAGGACTTGAACGAAGGCATGCCTACACTGACTCAGGACTTGAACTGAGACTTGTCTAGACTGACTCAGGACTTGAACTGAGACTTGTCTAGACTGACTCAGGACTTGAACTGAGACTTGTCGATATCGATTTAGAACTTGAACTAAGATTGTATATACTTACTCAGGGCTTGAACTAAGATGTATGCACTGATTCAGAGCTTGAACTGAGACTTCTATATACTGACTCATGGCTTGAACTAACACTTGTTACTTGCTGCTTAGTGACTCATTCCCACCTTTGATCATTAGTATCTATTACCTTATTCAGGTAGATGATGAGAGATCCACGTTCTGAAAGTTGTTTGTTTATCTCAAACTTCTGGATGTATTTGTCTGTTCCCATCAGCTGGATGAATAAAAACAAAACCTTGTACAGTTCCAGTCTGATAAAGTAGGTCAATAAATTAAAAATTCAGAAGATCATCCTAATTCATGTTAAATAAAAGTTGTTGATTTGTTCTTTTTTCTGATGTGGTGTGTGGATCTCATACCTTTTCCAGATCACTTGTATCTGGTATGAACCCTGTCAGCAGGCCTATATCCAGAATTGTCATGGAGGCTTCTTTCTGGTCATTCAGGTACCTAAAGTGGAATCAGGCAGCATTAGCTGTGGTGAGCAGTGAGGATTAAAGTATTTTAGAAATATACCATTCTATTGGCTCTATACTCCAGAAAACATATTGTGGATTTTAGAAATGCCATCAAATATTCTGATGCCTTACTCATTTTTCTGGTAATCGTGAAAAAATAGCTCATTTTAAAGCTCAGTATATATATATATACTGACTTAGGGCTTGAACTAAGACTTGTCTTGTAATGACTCAGCGTGTAAAACTACAGAATGCTTTTGCAGGTGAAGCAAATCTATGTTTTACTTACTTGGTCTCTATGGAAAGTGTGAAAGTCGCCCGTGCATTTGGGTAGGTAACTGTAAAAAGCATGAAGTATTAAAAAGTGATTATCATGTTTAGCTGTAGGTGTTACAGTAGTTGTCATTAGTTCATAACTTCAAATAACCAGCTTTGCTGTGTTCAGTTCATTGCTACACTATCGACAAATAATAAATATCTAGCTTGCATTATAATAGTTTTGTCAGCAACTGTAGAGCATAAGAGAAGAAAAACACATAAATCTGAACACATAAAAGCAGATGCTGGTTATACGACCCGCGACTGGGCAACTTTCCGTGTTCTCTGCTGTTGTGATCAAAACAAAACAAAGTATAAAATACACACAGATAAACAATCTTTCAACATGTTTAGGTGTGTATACTGTAAGTGTGAAGACTTACTGTATGTACTGACTCAGGACTTGTCTAGATGCTTCTATATACTGACTTAAGTCAGTATAGATGAGTCTTTACTTGAGTCCTAAGGCTTGAATTGAGGCTTGTTTATACTAACTCAGGACTTGAACTGAGATTGTATACAGTTGAGCTCATAAAGTTTACATACCCTGGCAGAATCTGTGTTTTTTAAATATTTTTTCAGAGAATAATAATGATAAAACAACAACTTTTCTTTTATTTGTGGTTAGTGGTTGGGTCAGTTGTTTTTGCCCTTTTTTAAATCATAATGAAAACAGAAACTACCCAAATGACCCAGATCAAAAGTTAACATACCCTGGAAGTTTTGGTATGATAACATACACACAAGTTGACACACACCGATTTAAATGGCTACTAAAGGTAACCATCCTCACCTGTGATCTAATTGCTGTGTGTATAAAGAGTCAGTAAGTTACTGGGTGTCTGACAGACCCCTGCATGTTTCATACAGTGGTGCCACTGCCAAGTTGTTGGATTACGAGACATGGAGAAAGCAAAAGAATGATCAAATGATCTGCGAGAGAAGATAGTTGAACTTTATAAAACAGGAAAAGGATAGAAAAAGATATCCAAGGAATTGAGAATGCCAATCAGCAGTGTTCACACTCTAATTAAGAAGTGGAAAATAAGGGATTCTGTTGAAACCAAGCTAAGGTCAAGTAGACCAACAAAAATTTCAGCTACAACGGAAAATTGTTCGGGATGCAAAGACATGAAAAGAAGTGGTGTGGCTGTTTCAAAAAGGAGACATTTAAAGAAAAATGGGTTGCATGGTTGAGTCGCCAGAAGAAAGCCCTTACTACGCCAATGCTACAAAGCAGCCCACTTACTATATGCCAAACAGCACAGAGACAAGCCTCAAGATCTCTGGAACAAAGTTATTTGGAGTGATGGGACCAAAACTGAACTTTTTGACCACAACCAGAAACACTACATTTGGAGAGGAGTCAACAAGGCCTATGATGAAAAGTACACCATCCCTTCTGTAAAACACAGAGGTGGATCGCTGATGTATTGGGGATGTGTGAGCTACACAGGCACAGGGAACTTGGTCAAAATTGACGGCAGGATGAATGCAGCATTTTATCAGAAAATTCTGGGAGAAAATTTGCACTCATCAACCTGGAAGCTGTCCATGGGACGCACTTGCATGTTCCAACATGACAATGATCCAAAAGGCCAAGGCCAAGTCGACCTGTCAATGGCTACAGCAGTAAAAAGTAAAGGGTTCTGGAGTGGCCATCTCAGTCTCCTGAGCCACTTTGGGGAGATCTCAAATGTGCAGTTCATGCAAGAATTTACAGGAACTGGAGGCATTTTGCCTAAAAGAATGAGCAGCTTTACTAGCTGAGAAAATAAAGTGCCTCATCCACAACGACCACAAAAGACTTCAAGCTGTCATTGATGTTAGAGAGGGGAATACATGGTATTAAGGACTAGGGTATATAAACACTTTTGATCAGTGTCATTTGGGTAGTTTCTGTTGACATTATGATTTAAAAAAGGGCAAAAACAATTGTTTGATAATAAATGGCTTGACCCAGCCACTAACCATGAATAAAAGAAAAGTTGTTGTATTATCATTATTAATCTCTGAAAAAAATATAATCACAAATTCTGCCAGGGTGTGTAAACTTATGAGCATCTGTATGTTGACTGAATACTTGATCTGAGGCTTGTCTATTGTGACTCAGGACTTTAAGTAAGATTGTATATACTGTCTCAGGTCTTGAACTAAGGCTTGTCTATACTGACTCGAGATTAGAATAGAGACTTGTTTATACTGACTCAGGATTTGAATTGAAAATGTTCTATACTGACTCAGGGCATGAACTGAGGCTTGTCTATATTCACTCAGGACTTGTCTATACTGACTCAAGACTTGAACTGAGACTTGTCTATACTGATTAATTACATGTGATGATCTATGGAGTTCAGTAGATGTAAGATGTGTAGTGTCGGAGACTGCACTGCCCACAAAATCATACTTTAACTCCATAACCTAATTACAATTCAGACACTAAGGGACATAGAAATGGAGCCATTCAAGCCACTGCTAAACACTGGAAATGGATAAGAAATAAAACTGTATTGGTAAGTAATCAAAGTATATCCAGGATTAACTGTTAATGTAACACTGAGTTGATTTGGGCTTTTTTTTTGGTACCCATAAAATCCTGAACCTGTTACACAAATAGAAAACAAACAAATAGAAAAGACATATTGATGACATATTTATGTAAACATACTTGTTCTGTTTCTGACAAGTTTCACATCCAGTTCAAAGGTCTTGCACTCCTCAGAGTTTTTGTCAGGTTTGGCATAGTACAGTGTGATGATCTGGAAGACGTTTAGGAAACAGTGAACAGCTGATTATATTACATGTTTGATTCATTAATGCATGGCTCACACTACAGGATTTTAAAAATCTGAACCGATGTAGAAACCGTGCCACAACATAGAGACATTTTTCACAGTAGTTTCTATGCGTCATCGTTGTAAATCCCTACACTACACCAGAGCTGTCAAGTAATGAAGTACAAATACTTTGTTACCTTACTTAAGTAGAATTTTTGGTTATTTATACTTTACTTGAGTAATTATTATTCAGCCAACTTTTTACTTCTACTCCTTACATTTACACTCCATTATCAGTACTTTTGCTCCTTACATTTACACTCCATTATCAGTACTTTCTACTCCTTCTTTTACACTCCATTATCAGTACTTTCTACTCCTTACATTTACACTCCATTATCAGTACTTTCTACTGCTTACATTTACACTCCATTATCAGTACTTTCTGCTCCTTACATTTACACTCCATTATCAGTACTTTCTACTCCTTCTTTTACACTCCATTATCAGTACTTTCTACTCCTTACATTTACACTCCATTATCAGTACTTTCTACTCCTTACATTTACACTCCATTATCTGTACTTTCTACTCCTTACATTTACACTCCATTATCTGTACTTTCTACTCCTTACATTTACACTCCATTATCAGTACTTTCTACTCCTTACATTTACACTCCATTATATGTACTTTCTACTCCTTACATTTACACTCCATTATATGTACTTTCTACTCCTTACATTAACACTCCATTATCAGTACTTTCTACTCCTTACATTTACACTCCATTATCAGTACTTTCTGCTCCTTACATTTACACTCCATTATATGTACTTTCTACTCCTTACATTTACACTCCATTATCAGTACTTTCTACTCCTTACATTTACACTCCATTATATGTACTTTCTACTCCTTACATTTACACTCCATTATATGTACTTTCTACTCCTTACATTAACACTCCATTATATGTACTTTCTACTCCTTACATTTACACTCCATTATCAGTACTTTCTACTCCTTACATTAACACTCCATTATCAGTACTTTCTACTTTTTATATTTACACTCCATTATCAGTACTTTCTACTCCTTACATTTACACTCCATTATCAGTACTTTCTACTCCTTACATTTACACTCCATTATCTGTACTTTCTACCCCTTCCATTTACACTCCATTATCTGTACTTTCTACTCCTTACATTTACACTCCATTATCTGTACTTTCTACTCCTTACATTTACACTCCATTATCAGTACTTTCTACTCCTTACATTTACACTCCATTATCTGTACTTTCTACTCCTTACATGTACACTCCATTATCAATACTTTCTACTCCTTACATTTTAAAAATAGCCTCGTTACTCCTATTTCATTTCAGCTTGTTTACATTCATGTACATTTACATTCCAGTAAAGATTATTGATAACATGTCTTTGAAGTTTGACTTCATTACAATACTTATAGACAACTAGTCATCATATCTTCTGCTCCATGAAACACATGTTAATGCTCAGTAGTACACAGATATGCTTCTTTAATATATTTACATTGTACTAAACTACATTCATGTTCAATGGGCGTATATGCGGCTGAAACAGGAAGCCTAGCACATCCCAAATTTATCAACATCAACATTTTAATATAACATTATAGTCATTATGGCTTTTAGAAGAATGAGGTTTTAATGCCATTTTACCCCTTACATTACTTTTAGTAAGTAGTTCTGAAAGCAGTACTTTTAGACTTTTACTGGAGTAAAAAGCTTGAGTTGGTACTTCAACTTCTACAGAAGTATTTTTAAACCCTAGTATGTATACTTCTATCTGAGTAATGAATGTGAATACTTTTGAAACCTTTGCACTACACAATCCGCATTGAATGAAACACCACAGCACTAGGCTGGGCGGTACAACCAAAAATTTGTATCCCGGTTCTTTTTAAGGTTCTAGGGGGTTTCATGGCATATCACGGTATAAAACATATTGACTACAATATTGGTGAGCTTGGTTAAACTGTCAACATTAAGTATCCATCCGAACTTGGCTGCTGGCTTGATGCTATGCTGGCTTGATGCTATGCTGCTATAAAATAAATAATAAATTGGCTGAAACATTGTAATAAACAATGATAAATAAAGCGTTAACTTACTGATAAGGCGCCTTCACCTTCCCCTGAAGCCACCACTGATAAATCTCCATTTGCTTTATACTGTTAAAAGCAAGAGAACATAAAATAACACTTAAATTATGATGTTTTTAAAATGTAGCCAAAATGTAGTGGTTTTAGTCAATTGTTTTACACTACAAATAAAAATTATTCAATTGACTAAATAAATATATATAGAATGGTCAGGACTACCACAGCGCAGGTACTATTAGGAAGTTGGATCATTCTCAGCACTGCAGTGACACTGACATGGTGGTGGTGTGTCTAATGAAATGGACAGTGAGTGGACACAGTGTCCACAACCTAACCGGAGGGTTAAACTGATATGATAAGACAAATTGTGTGTAATATGCTTCATTTGGTTTGATTTTAAGTCATTTTAAACAAAGCACAGTGATCTCCTTACCCTATCAGAACGCTGTAAGCCTCTGGTGGTTTTGGTGAACAGGACTTCCAAAGCTCTAGTTCCTGCAGTGGAGGTCACGTTGACATTCATGGTTCCTACAGTGAGTCGTGATGGCTTCGCTATCATGTACTGTGCTATAGCCTCAAAGACCACAGCAGTAGCCTAAGGAGGGTGAACGAACTGATTCATTATTCATATCATATCAGCGAGTCACACGACATTCTGACAGGTCATCAAGTAAATTTTGTTGCTGTAAATATCTATGATCTCCAATATAGCAACTTTACAATAGAGGACAAAAACATTTCACTCTTAATGTAAGTCAATGAAACCAGATTTTTTTCCCAGGTTATTTTGCAGCATTTCTATTGGTCCATTCATCATAAAACGGCAGCTGCTGCATTGAAATGATGTAGAAAAATGAAAATTGATAAAAACGGAGATACATGTTGTGTTTTTCATTGCACGACATACGTATACACTGGTAAACAAATAGTTTCTCCAGTTGTTTTCTTTCAAGGAATGTTTAACTTTGTTTTTGCCAGTTTTCTTCCTTTCTGACTTTGACTTTTGAGAAAAGCAGAAAACTTTTGCAGCCCTCCTGGAGTGACAGTCCAAGCTTCCCAGAAAGAAAGCGAGCTCGGAAGCAGCCTGGGACAGCCCGTGTAGGCCATGGCGACATTGACCCCTCTGGATCGAGCCCCACATCCATTACTAACATGGAGATTCCCCAACTTCACTCCTGCACCAGAGAAGAGCAGGGCAGGGCACGTCAGCGTGGCTGGGAAAAAGGAAAACGTTTACCGCCTCCTTGGCCAGATTTCACCGCCAGTGACTGATTTGAAGCTCTCAGCGCCTTGGACAGCATTACCTAGTGATCGAACACTCCATGACTCCATGGTGTTGAGTCTTGGCTCTAAATAACACAAGGACTTTGGAACGGTGGTCGTTCAATGCTCCTCAAAGAGCATTTCAGATCTCTGCTAGAGATCATTAAGAAGAAGACCAAGGTACACATTTCATGGTTAATGGATCACTGGAAAAGCTCCAAAATAGCTTGAAAAAAAATCTGGTTCCAATAACTTACATTAAAAGTAAAGTTATGTTGGCATTTTGGAGATGCCTTGTTTGTTTTTTTTTGGACAATAGTGACAATATATTTACATATAAACCTTCTTTACTTTTAATGTAAGTAATTTTCAGGCTATTTTGGAGCATATTGGTCCATTAACCATGAAATTTTCACACAGTATAAAGGTTCAAATGACAAAAAAAATCAACACTAATTGAGATACATGTTTTCATTGGGCAGCGACGATATATATAATTTGTGCTGGGACTTACTACATATAACTCACCTGAGTGGAGCGGTAGCTATGGTCGTATTTCTGATTCATCTTTAGCCATTTCACAACTGGTGCTGCTTTCTCTAAATTATCAGAAGTCAGAAGCGCCAACAAAGCATAACCCGTGGCCTCCAGGGTAAACAAATGGCTTTCCTCGACTGGCCAGTGGGTGTTATCTGTGATAAACACATATATTCAGTTCACAGACAGTCGGTATGTTTTTCTTCAGTAGAATTTCGTGATACAAACCAGAATCCATAGTACAGTTAAATCATGGCAAGCTGTCCTGCAGCAACAAGCTCATGATGCTGCCACCGTCAGTCGGGATGAGATTGCTGAATTTAAGCTACAAAGATCTCGTTTTTGGCTTATCTGTTTGCTTAATGTTCTTTCAGGATTCTCCTGATTCGTCCAGGTGGTCCTCTAGGGAGGTTTAAAGAACAGCTATATTCTTCTTAGGGAGTAGCAGCTTCCATCACACTATCCATACACATGCTAGTTCACAGTAGGGTCATGAGCATCGACATTAGCCAATGTTCGTAGACAGTACAGGTGGGTTCTTTGTGATCTCCCGAGATGATGCGGTGATCATCATGTGTGGTGAAAACCAAACTTTGTTGTGAACAATGAAACCCCAATTATGCTCTATACCAAAACTAACCATTCTAGAGGTACGCAGATCACTGTCCAGCACAGCTTAGTGATTTACCAACTCAAACACACTGGATTCAACTCATCTATTAAGTATGTGTGAACTATGTATGGGTGTCAACAAACATGATTAGTTATATAATTATAGTACTGGAAAAGCTTCTTCTTCTTCAGTTTTTTTGCAATAAGCCCAAACTGCTTAACATACAGACACCATTCCAATTGCTTTTCGAAGGTCTCAGCTGTGTACTTTGAGTCGATCGGATTTGTTGTTTTTTTAAGAAATTTAGTTTAAGAAGTTTAATAATTCAAAATGTTCCATAGAAATTAATAACAAAATGTTCAGATATTTAAATTCTAACTGCCTTTGACAGTGTCACAACACATGCACGCACACACATACATACACTTTGTTAGCTTGTTTCATTCGCTATGTAGCTCCTTCAGGCAATGCAAATCTAGCTGTTTGTGTGTTTTGTCCATTGATTGTTAAGACTTAGATCAGATACACTCAATAGTTTAGTCAAACTTCGCTGTAAATGTGACCACCAAACAAACCTAACAGTATGACTGCTATGAAATGTTGTGATATGTTGTGTTTTTCGGCTTACCTGGTGAGGAGAATCGGAACAAAACATTACTGTCCAATTTGGCAGCTTTTGCTAGAGCGTAGGAGGCCATGGCCACAGCATAGGGATCGCTTTGAGAAGCTATATTCTTCTGAATATAAGCTGTTGCCTTATCCATGCCTGATTGAAGACCCTGAAATCCAGTAAAATTGCATTACTTAATAAACAGAAGGTGGCTGTGTTCAAATTCATAAATAATTCTCTGATTTTTTAGCTTTTCTGTGCTAAAATCATTCAGAACTCGTTTTTACATACAGCTTCTTCAAACTCTCTCCACAACCTCCCTGTTTACTGTGCCTATAAGACTGATTTGTGTATATGAGCTCTGTCCTGAAGGCTGAAACACTTCTTATAACTTTTGACAATGTGTTGGCTTTTGTGACATCACAAAAACGGGGAACTTATAGACAGGATGTTTCTAAAGTTTTGTTTTGTATAGACTGGAGGAGGTGAACTGTGTGTTTTAGATCTATACCAGTATCTGACTTAGTTAGATAGATACAGTATCTTATTTGATACTGGTAAACACACATTTTACACATGGGTTAACCCGTAGATGTAGATCCTGAACAAACTGAGCCATCATAAAACACAGGATGTGCTAGAAATAAACATCCCCTGAGTTCCTGAAGGACTGAGGTAAAGCTGACCCTGTTTGTAAGTGACCGTTTGTAAGTGTCTAACACACCTAATTCATCAGATGTGGGCTTAAACCTAAATGTAAAGAGATGCAGTATAATGCAACTAAAGTATGTACAGCATGCATACTTTACACTTTTATACTTGTACGCTTATATACTATATATAAAACAAGTATCTTAAAAATAGTACAGGAGAGGCCAAAAACTTACTTCACTTGTAATGCAAAGTCAGTGGAATCAGAATTTTGGAGCATTTCTATTGGTCCACACATCATGAAATTTACATAGAACATAAAGGGTATCTGATGTAATGGTCAAATGCTGCAGAAAAATGAAAACACGACAAAAATGAAGATACATGTTTTTCTTTGAACTGAAATAGAAAACAGAAAATAGAAATGCTCCAAAATCACTAGGACTAAAAGCTTTTTTACATTAACTTACATTGAAAGTTAGGAACGTTTTTGTTTTCTCCTGCAATATATATACTCTCTCTCTTTCTCTCTCTCTCTCTCTCTCTCTCTCTATCCATCCATCCATCCATCCATTATCTGCCGCTTAATCCCGCTAGTCAGGGTCACGGGGGGGCTGGAGCCAATCCCAGCGTCATTGGGCGAAGGCGGGGTACACCATGGACAGTTTGCCAGTCCATCACATGGCCAACTCACACACACACACACACTCACACCTACGGGCAGTTTAGAGTGAGCAACCAACCAATCATGCATGTGTTTAGATTGTGGGAGGAAACCGGAGTACCCGGAGGAAACCCACTCAAGCACGGGGAGAACATACAAACTCCACACAGAACGGCCCGGACCCTCCCTCCCTCTCTCTCTCTCTCTCTCTCTCTCTCTCTCTCTCTCTCTCTCTATATATATATATATATATATATATATATATATATATATACTGTGGGAAAATTTCATGATGAATGGACGAATAGAAATGCTTCAAATAACTTCCGGTTCCACTGACTTATATTGAAAGTGAAAGTGAAGGTTTTGGCTTCTTCTGTAAAGTTGGCATTTTGTTTTTCATAGTTTTTTTATTGGACAGCGACATATAATTGTTTTTATATACTTGTACTTACAGTGACTTTGTCGAGACACAACTGACCCGCGTCCTGCAATGCGATGAGTACGAAAGCCGTCATTGATAGCGGTGTAGCTTTGCCCTGTGGGAAGACGGAATAGAAACACTGTATTGTTCTGTTGATGCTTCCAGTGCACTGATATGTCAGCGGTCGCAATGATTCTATTGATATTTATTTAAATGTATTTAAATGTGACCATGACGATGAACCAAGCCATACGTGAAGCCTTAATGACTAACAAACCTATAACACCCCAGCAGGACCAGGAATCCAACCTGGATCGTCTTGCTGTGAGGTGACGGTGCTAACCACTACACCTCCGTGCCGCCATGGATACATTTGAAATGTTTCGAAACTGCACACAAAAGCTCTGTCTGCTGATGTGGCTTACCCCCATAGCACTGGAGGAAACCATATACACCTCGATGAAAACCCCATCGGGCATCTGGGTATTCACGATCAACCACTTGATGGCTTTACATATAACATCCTCGTCTATTCTGACCAGCCTGGACGCCAGGCTGAACATTTTGACCACATATGCAGTTAGCCTGCGAGGGAAACATACACAGTGAAATATAGATGGTCAGCTTCGCTGAAAGAAAAGACATAACTGAAATAAAAATTTTAGAATCACTGTTAATTGGTCATAATGAAATGTAATAAAGAATATTCTCAAGTTTGAGACAAAATAATTTTTCTAGGCTTATGGTTATGTGCATTCCACTGTTCCACAGCAACCAAGTTTAACTGCTGTGAGGTCAGAGATTATTACCACTAAAAAGAAAGTAGGACTGACCAGGTGCTGCCCTTACTGGATGGATAAATGGCAAAGGATCCGTCTGATTTGTAATATGTGAGCTCTGTTGTGTAGCCTGAAACAAGACAGAAACCATTTCAGAGCGAATAAAAACATACACAGGTGATGTTTCTCTGGTCCTTGTTCGAGTGTTCCAGGTTTTATCACAGCTGCTGTTGTCAGGTTGGATATATATATATATATATATATATATATATATATATATATATAAAATAAATACAAATTATAAAAAAAAATTACATGGCTATATTATGCATATCATCAGTTGAGACAGTGAAAAAACAACCAGTAGTGCTACATTTCTAACAAATACTATCAAAACTGTGTTTTTATTTAATATTTGGCACACTGTGTTAAACTACTAAACCTAAATATAAACATAACATATGTTGGATGTACAATATAACCATCATATGTTCAGAAAAGCACACTGTATTGTATTGTGACATTATTTATTAATAATATATATGGTCATGCAGCCCAGACCTACATGATGTGATAGCTGTGTAGTTCTTCCTGACCAGAGACTGAGGAACACTTTAAGATGCTTATGTTAAATGAAGGGCATCAATAAAAAACAGCCCATTTTAAAATAGATATCAGACTCGTATCGGTATTGCTATCGGTTTCAGTTCCTATATCGGAAAGTGCCAGTTTCTAATTGGGTTAATGCGATTTTTGCTGGCGTTCTGTAAATAGTGGTAAAATATTATGAAATAAGATACAAAAAGACAGGGCAGTTTAAAATTTCTATTTATTTACTATATAAATTGCAGTATGTGATACTGTAAGGACTTATAGTCCTCTGACCTGTAGTAATGTGTCCGAGCGCTTCAGTGCGTTTGTCCACTCCAATGTCCTCCCACTGCTTGGTTTTGTCCAGGTAGTGTGTTGCAATTAGAGGCAGAACCATGGCCATCAGGTTTTGTTCTCCACATCCCGAAGGAGCCTTGATCAGTCGGTCTAGACCGTTTCCACTGATAGCTTCGTTTACCAGCTGAGATAATGGCTTACCTAATCACACACAAACACATACACACAAACACACACACACACATTTATGAATCTGAATTAGTTTTGTGATTTGATTTGTGCAATCTGTCCATCTCAAACTGTTTTTCATGCTTCTCCCAAAAGCTCTAAGCTCTCATTTTAATCTACAGTAATGAAATTGTGCAAATCAGTGTGCAAACAAGTATCTGTAAATTGTGTAACTATGCATGTTGTGGGCTGTTTTGTTTATTGCTGATTGTATATTCTGCTGATGGTGTGAAGCACTCTTGGGTTTAGAGTAGTGCTTTACACCAATAGCACTCCTCTGCCATATACATCTATACATAATATATTTACATATTTCAAACACAATATAATAATAATAATAATAATAATAATAATAATATAAGTGTACAAAAGGGTCTACAAACTGTGTAACTGCATGTTGTGGGTTGTTTTGTTTATTGCTGATTGTGACTGCTATTGGTGTGAAGCACTCTTGGCTGTAGAGGACGATGCTATCTAAATTAAAACACATAATAATAATAATAATAATAATAAAGAAGAAGAAGAAGAAGAAGAATCATCATCATCATTGTTATTATTACTGTATTATTACTGTATGACTCTATAACAACAACAATAATAATAATCATCATTACCACTGATTTTTGTTGTTGTTATTATTATTATTATTATTACCACTGATTTTGTTATTATTATTATTATTATTATTATTATTATTATTATTGTTAAACTAATTTAGCAGCGTTTCGGTGTACTACCTCTTATAGCTATGTAAGTGTACGCTTCTGTATTTGGCATCTGATTTTGCAGCAAGCTTCTCTTCAATTCTGATCTTTGCGTCCCACCTAGTAAAGACAAAAGAACGTTTACACACAGCAAGTACAAGTATATGCAAAAGTTTAGGCACCCAGTGAAATGACATGTTTTGCTGATTTACTAAAGTGATGACCATTTACAAATTGCATACAAGCTATAAAGTTTGATTACAGCTTATTTGCTCAATGTTACGTATTAAAAATCAACTGCAAAACACGTGGACCCAGTTTTGCAAAGTAAAACCTCCACATAACTGCAGGAAGATTTGTATTTGTATACATATATATATATATATATATATATATATATATATATATATATATATATATATATTGCATTATTGCACTGACATGCAAATCTTCATATATATATATATATTATATATATATATATATATATATATATATATATATCTCACTAATTATGTAAAAAATATATTTTCAGGAAGGGGTTGGCTGTTGGTGTGTGAGTGCCGCCACTTTACATAATAGTTTAAAACTTAAACTGCTTACAATGTCATAGCACTAGCAAAGTAAATGTTAGTTCAGTGTTCAGAAAACGAGAATTTCCAAAGTAAATATAGTCTTAAAGCATGTTATTAAACATTATATTGCCAGAAAATACTTCTGGGAAAAAATGCCAATTACAAATGTAATAACACATGTTATTAATGTGTAATTACATGATAGAGAATATGTAATTACATGAGGCACATGGCAGTCTCATTCATCGCTGCAGCTTGAGGTCTTGGTTACTTACCATGTTTTGAAGGCTCTAGAACAAGAGTCTGCTCTCCAGTAGACTTCAGAACACCCTGAGTCTGTTACAGTCACCACACAAAAGAGAAAAGAAAGCAAATTAGATATGCATTTCTGTGCAAGTCACCTAAGCTAATTGTTTAAAAGTCTTTATCTGACCGGTAAGTGTATGTTCACCAGTAAGAACACCAGATATGATTGTAACAGATATAAATAATCATACATACAGTACAAAATACAGTTTGAAGAACAAAGTGTAGTTCCAGATTTCTCCTGGACGCCCCAGACATTGTATGAATGTATTCAGTTCCTTCAGCATCTTGATTTAGTTTAATGAAGTACTGAGCAGTCAAAGCAGGTAAAAGATGGGAACTGTATATAATACTGGGTTGTTTCCACAAGGAGAAGCTTGGAAAGGGTTAAATAAATACACTGATGTATGTAAAAGCACTACTTACTCTATTAATACTGTTTGAGTATTTAAATATAAAGTGTTATGTTGAATAAATAAAAGTGTACAGTCTGAAAAAAGTGAAAGAAAAAACCTTTTTTGTGGTATTGAACATTTATATAGTTTTTGTCAAAATTTCAAACAAATATGATCTTGACCATCTTGAATTAAGAGCAATACGATGTCATCTATCTGGTAAGACAAACTTTACTTTAGGCCATCATGCATGAGTAAGTTGGAAGTATGAAGGATAAGAGGCAGTCATGGGCTAAATATAAGTTGTATATATATATATATATATATAATATATATATATATATATATATATATATATATATATATATATATATATACATTTTACAAAGGACATTACTCTACTTGTTAGTCCTCTAGTTAGTTGCCTGTAGTTTAGCATTTTGCATGTAGTTCTTATTTCGGCCACTAGGTGGGCATTCTGTATGCACCAATGCATAATCCTCCACAACGTGGTTCAGAAAGGTATCGGCATGACACAGACTTCTTTCAATGGATCTCATTAACTGTGTGCGTCCATTGGAAGTGAGTAACATTATTTGTGCTCTATTCTTGTTTGTGTAAGCCCCAAAGCGGCATTTTCATTGAATTCTGTCAAGTGTAATGATAGTTTGAAGCCTTTTCTGGGTATTTGGAGAAGCTAACTGCTAGCCACCTAGCATTACCTATTTGGTGCCTGTAGACTCTTGTGTGGCACAGTATTGAACATTTATGTAGTTTTTGTCAAAATTTCAAACGAATATGATCTTGACCATCTGGAATTAAGAGCAATGTGATGTCATCTATCAGTCTCATTTGAATTGCATGCCGCTTGATTTGAACAGTTTAATTTTTTGAACAATAATGTGATCCATACAACAAAGTTCTGTCTAGCTGGAATTAAGAGTTCTGGCTGGCTCACCCATAGCCAAAGAAGTTTCACAGGTTTGTGTATATTACGCAGAAATGCAAGTGTTCTAAGCAATAGTACTTATGATTTATATTAATTTTATTCTTCCCTTCTATTGGTCCATATATCATGACATTTTCACACAATGTAAACAACCATTGGCGTGTTCAAATTATGACAACAAAAATGGAGATACATATTTTTCATTGGACAGCGATATATATATATATATATATATATATATATATATATATATATATATATATATATATATATATATATATATATATATGAGAGAGAGAGAGAGAGAAAGAACAAGGACACATCAGTTGCTTTCTTCAAATCACTCAGGACTAAGGCTGCATTTCTAGGCTGTATATGAAGGTCCTTCACTTTGGTGCAGCCCAGGCTTCGGAACACAGCTAGCATGTCAAAGATTAACTGGATGGAAGTGGACTTTGGTGAAACTGTGAAACAGGTTAAATCACTTCTCTGGAATTGGAGTGAAATCATACGCTCTGGTCCTCTTTGTATTCACCGTGTCAGCAAATAAACCAACTGTAAGCAGCTCACCACTACGTTTAGCTTCTTCTTCACACCGTCTGACCCTAGGTTCGAGCTCCTGGCCGTCACCTCAATATCATATTGGTCTGGGTCCAGCGGGACGATGACGAAAGGAACAGCGCGTGAAGATTCGGCCTCTACGCTCACGGTGGTTCGATACTTCTTCTTGTAGCTGGCCAGGCTGCATATAGTGGGCGTCTCCTTCAGCTCCACAGTAGCCTGCAGTGAATGAGACGTTTCGTACTGAATGAGTCCTGAGAGGTTTGAAATGGTGCTGGATCACCAGCTTTACTAGCTCAGTGCAACATTCAGACATACACAGTATGTAACAGACATGCTTCAAAGTAAAAACGGTTTCAAATCTTTAGATCCACTGTGGCCTGTTGATGCTGGTCAACAGATTTATTACAATCTCAGCACACAAAGGAGTCGAAGAGAGAATGAAAACAGAGGGAGGGATGGATGGATGGAAGGCCATGTATGCTTACCTGAACATACCTATATCCAGACTTACTTTGTGGGGTACAAGAATAAAGTAACCTTAAATACAGATTGAGGATTTATACAGGCTATATGTAAGCAGCAATACAGCAGTGGTAGGTTCTCAGGTCGTAATTATTTTCTATCGAAATTGGCGTATTTCACCTCCTGTTCAGTAGGGGTGCCGTGGGTTTGCTTTTACTCAGGGCCTGTTTAAACAGGAATTAGCTTGCAGAGAGTGAGGGAGTTAGTTAACTTATTCTCTCTCGACCTTTAGTATTGTTAAGTATTTAGTATTATTGGCTCATTACCTACTTGTTAAGCCGTGACGTATTGAGCATTGTAGACTCTGCTGCATTGACTGAGTCTATGGAATAGATCTGAGTCCACTCGGCTATGATTCTAGAACTTTCCTTGTGATGTGAAAAAGAAGAGGAAACAGCTGCAGTTGATTAGGTGATTATAATTCTTACACTGATGAAGAAAAACAAAGTGTGGTGCTAATGAGCTCTAATATTAGTTAGCTAGCTAATGATAGCATCAGCTGGTCAAAGCCAAATTGGTCTTTGTGGATTTTAATAATAAACTATGGGGTTTTATATGGTTTCTTGCTATAAAGTCATATCTTCATGTTTCCGTTGTCACGCTTGATAGCTAGCTGTCTAATTAAGGTGAAGATAGTTGGCAAAGGTAGAGATAATGTTAGCTATCGAGCTTAGCCAGAGATAGGATAAGGGAAGCTGTCTTCGAACATAAAATCAGCAACAACCAGACCATGAAAATGTGGCTTCTTTGCATAAACCACCCTTATTAAATTATAGATTATCAAGGAGAGCAGTTTGGCTTTGGCCGCTGGTGCTAACATCAGAGACCAGTGGTACCAAACTCTTCTACTCCTCTTCTGTTTCTCATCACAAGGAAGGTTCTAGAATCAGAACTCAGTAGTTTTTTAGGAACACAGAACTGCAGGTGCTGAAAAGACAAAACCTCATCAGCTCAGTAGAGACTCAGTAGTTTAGAGCATTTTTGACAAAAAATGAACAGTACTGATGTCAGGATTAAAAGCAGTACATTTGAACTACTTAAAGAACCGAAAGTGGATATTTTATGGTGTTACCACAAAGAATTCTTTCTTTTTTAGCACCTTTACTTTGAAGAGTGTAAGTAAAAATATTCATTTTACAATAACAGGATAGGAAACCTTGATGGGAGTGTTGCCTAAGTTGTAAACGACCGCCTTGATTTCGATCTGCTCGTTGACTATAGCCGAATAGGGCAACTTCAGGTCCACAAAGAAATTCTTCTTAACTATAAACTCCTCCGGCTTTGACACACAAATACCTGAGAAAAGACAGAAAAATCTGTTAAAAGACATATAACAAAAAGAGCTGTTTCACCTGTAGTAGCTGAAACTCCATAAGCTAAACATTAATTTTAAATAAATGGGATGATATTTATTGTCTCATGTTTCTATGCTTACTAGAATTATGCTTGGGTGTTTTTCCTTTGTACAAAATTGAAAATATTTCATATTCTTTAGGTTTTGGTTATAAACATCTCAAACTCTTTCCTAAACAGTTGATTTTTTAAAATAAAAAAAGTCATATTTAATCTGTTGGAGCCTTCTGTATTGTGACTTTGGTTTTAAAAATGAAACGAATACAAACAGATAATTGCCTATAAAACAAAGTCATGATGCATCAGCACAGTATTATAATTCAACTTTAGAGCAAAGCATGAACACAGATCTGCCACGTTTACACACACTCACCGTAGTCTTTAGACATGCTGATGGCAGTCATGACCCAGGTAGTGATGGAGCCTGGGAACGTCTTTATCAAGGTTTGGGAACTGGATAAAAACAATGATCTTTCTTTAAATTTCATTTCAGCTTAAACTACAAGACTGTTGTAGTGATATCCATAAACAACACAAACAATGACAGTAACAGTAATGACAGATTCTTACACAAACATATAGCAGCCTCTTTAAAGATGATATATGTAAATTATATTTTTTCTGATTGGCTGCCCTGCATTTTGTTTTGTTCGATCAGTGTCAGTGGGTGAAGTGAGACGGATGAAGGCTGAATGGGTAAATATATAAGCTCACCAGACTAAAAATTAGACACTGAACCGCTTAGCAATAGCATGTAGTACCTCCACAGGCATGACTAACAGCGGTAATTAGATTTGGCAGGTTTATGGATGTCGACGACATCAGTGTTCAGTCACTCATCCCAGACGTCTTCCCTGGCATCTCGCTCGTTGTTCCAGGTTGTCTTTATGGTGAGCAGTCCCATTTGCAGGCCTGTGAATGCGAGAACTGTGACCTTGGAATGTGATGTTTCTCAGTAAGATGATGAGCGAAAGGCAAAGCCTGCTGCTCCAGCAGCTCAATGTAGGCATTGTGGTTTAAATTGACTGTCACCTCAACCAAAGGACCCATTCCCACAAACATAAAACACCCCCAGATCATCACAGAGCCCCTCCAGCTTGAAACCACACCTTTAGCACGCAGTCCTGACTGAAGGCATCTTGACGTCTGTGATGATCAGTCCAATGTTCGTGTCTCTTCATCCACTGTAACTGGGCAACTTTGTGAGTGGTGTAAGATGATCAGGGTTGGATCTGGGTATGTTCTCCCGTGCTTGAGTGGGTTTCCTCTGGGTACTCCGGTTTCCTCCCCCAGTCCAAACACATGCATGTTAGGATCCTCACTCTAAACTGCCCGTAGGTGTGAGTGTGTGTGTGTGTATGTGAGTGTGTGTTGGACATGCGATGGACTGGTGACCTGTCCATGATGTACCCCGCCTTCGCCCGACGACACTAGGATTGGCTCCAGCACCCCCGTGACCCCAACTAGCGGGATGAAGCGGAAGATAATGGATGCACCATCTGCAGGAGCCTGAAGTTACTACCCCCTCAAACATTTCCAGTGTGAACAGAATGATGGACTCATTTCATTGGCCAACTATACTTTAAGTGACTTACACGTTTCTTTGGAAAACAGCTCCTTACGTCCACCCTCTTCTTTATTGCTGCCATCCTCACTCGCTTTTCACACCCATGTGTTTCCCACGTTGCACCTGAATCTTGCACAGTCTCACATATGACTAGAAAGCTTTCCTTCCAGTTTTGGCACTGCTAACAACCAAACGTAGCTACAGAGTCTCACGTGACAACAAGGAAAGGCAGACTCAAGTAAAGAACGTGATTTAACCCTTTCTGCACCTCTAGGTTAATGAGATGGGGGCGGGGTTAAATTGTTGGTGGGGACAATTCAATAATTGCCGAGTTTGGTGGCGACATGTCACTTCTGTCCACGCTAATTCGCCCTTGGTAAATGGTGATCGGATCTTTCACCACCTCTGATTCTCAGGTTTTCAGTGTCGGTGCATTTTAAAAAGCTGATGTTAGTGTTTCTGATGGTCGCTATGCTTCGTACATGTGAGCAGGTGAGCTTTGGGATGGAAAAGCTTGAGAAATATATCTACTAGTGTCGTTTAATCAGCAAAAAGCACCATTTGTTGTTTGTTTTTTACGTTCTGCTTAAGTTCCACCACTGACCATGTCGGTTCTTTACAGTCAGGAAGCTGCTCATCTATCCACATCCAGCTCTCAGGAAAGACTGAGCGTGTCGTATCTTCATCATACATTTCGTCCTCCTCCTCTTCTTCCTCGCCTAGAGAAAAGAAAAGCATATGTTTAATATGTATGTAACATGTGTAGAGTAGGTTCTCTACATTACTCCTAAAAGAATTCATAAATGTTATGACAATTCTTTAAAAAAAAAAAAAAAAAAAAAAAAAAAAAAATAATTATATTATTATAATATATATATATATTAGTTCTAGTTTCGGCTGATAGCACTTATAATACAAGTTTGTAGATAATGTCCAGTTAATGTCCAGTTTATGGCGCCTCTACAGCAGTGCAGTAAACAACAACACCATCTGCAGGAGACTGAAGTTACTACCACCTCAAACACGCAGGGTGACCTGGCATTTTTTTGTATAATATATCAAGTCAAGTTTATTTATATACCACTTTGTATGGGCAGTCGAGGGCTGGAGGTTAGGGAACCAGCCTTTTGACCAGAGTGTTGCTGGTTCGATCTTCCTGGGCGCTGTGGTAGGGCTGCCCACCACTTCGAGCAAGGGTGCTCACTGCCCCCTAGTGTAGCAACCATAGCAAGAAAAACTCCCTCAAGACTGGAGGAAGAAACCTTGTGAGGAACCATGACTCTGAAGGGGAACCCCGTCCTCCTTTGGTCAAACAGTATTCATAGTTTATTAAGCTAAATTCAAAGTAGAATTCGGAGAACCTGAGTCTGGGGGTAAAAGCTTTAGAAACTAGCACAGGTTATGAATTACATCAAATATTTTTGCACATTCTAAAACTTTCACAGCACCAGACTACTCTTTTATGTGGGTTCCCATATAATATGAAACAGACCCTGCTTTAAAGTAGATGTTAGATTTCTGCATCAATGCACATTGTGCCTAACAATCAATGTGTTTCAGGCCAAGAATTTAACAACCTATGGGCCGCGAACCACCGGCAGGCGCTAAAGCACCCTCTAGTTGTCCGCGGGCGTGCACTCAGGGGGAGGCAGTAGTTTGTAATGTAATTCATTTTACAATATAACCATCAAACCTTCAATAAGGATGTATGTGTGTATATACAGATGTATGCAAAAGTCTAAGCACCTCCAGTCAACATAGTCGAATTAGTTCTAGTTTTGGCTTAAAATACGTATAAAAGAGCTCCACAATGTTCAGTTACGGCGCCTCTACAGCAGCGCAACACAACACAAAATAGATATCTGTTTTTTTATACGATGCTTGGACTGGAGATCCTTAATGTATATTTAGTTTTAAAATAGGCTTTCCAGATATTATGGCCATAAATTGTTTAAATCTATACTCATTGGCCCCTTAACTGGCATAATCTTCTTGTATCTACACACACTGTCCATTATATCATCTCCACTGACAATATAGGAGCTACACTTACAGACTGTAGTTCATCTGATTCTCTGTATACTTTATTACTCTGTTCTTTAATGATCAGGACCCCCACAGGACCACCACAGAGCAGGTTTGGGTGGTGGATTATTCTCAGCTTCATGGAAATAATTTCTATTAATTCCATTATAACAAGTCTCTAAATAGCAACTTTACCGGAGAGACCTAAACCCTTTTTAACTTTCAATGTAAGCGAATGTAAGGAGTTTTTATTGTAAGTGATTTTGGAGCATTTCTATTGGTCCATTCAACCACAGCGTATAAAGAGCAGCTGTTGTGTTCAAATAATAACAGATAAAACATTTTTTAAATTAATAAAACAATTTAAAAAAATGGAGATATGTGTGGACTATAAGCTGTTTCTTACTTCTGGCAAGATGCAGCTCCCCCTGCAGCGACTCCTTCTTGACCTCGGCCAGTTTGTTGCAGCAGTCCAGGAAGGCGCTACGGCACTCGGGTCCATCCTCAATATACTCGGCTCTGCGCTCGCAGGTGTACCCGAGAAGGTTTTTCACCATTCCGTCCAAACAGCAGCGCTTCAGGTGACCCCCGTAACCTTCCACTACAGATGAAAAACGAGTGAGCACAGATTCTTTACATGCACACATCTCGTATACAGTATGGTCCATCGGTTCTTTGGTGGAAGAACTTCAAACACTTAACCTAATAACTTTTATCAACAGAGTAGATCGTATCTTCCCAGGGTTTTCAAAATGCAGTCTTGGTGGACCTGATCTAAAGGCTTCCCAGCTATCAAGTTTACACCTCACACATCTACAAGTGGTTCTACTAGTGGTTCTACAGAGGTTCTTGGGGACAGGCAGCAGTTCTATGTAAACACATGAGCTCTATGTAGAACCACTTGCACAAGTTCTTTGCATAGTTCAATTGTACCCCAGTTAAAAGGAGAACGTGTTGTTTGTCAAGTTTACTGTCAAGTTTACACCTCACACTTCTACAAGTGGTTCTACGGGACAGGCAGTAGTTTTATGTAGAAACATGAGCTCTATGCAGAACCAGTTGGATACTTAAAAAATTCTTTGCATAGTTCAATTGTTACCTAGTTTGAAGGAGAAGGAGAGTTGTTTCTAGTTATGTAGAACCATTTAAAAAAGTAGTGCTAAATAAAGGGGGCTGCTCTATTGTTACAAGCTTGAAATCATAACAATAGCTACATTCTGTGGTCCTCCCAAATTCTGAGACCACTACATGAAGCCCTCTTCCACGTTAGGTTATACTAACCCAGGGTCTTTTTGACTTCGGCTGTGTTGGCGTTGCGTCGTTTTCTCTTTTGTTCAGAAGAGCAAGAGAACTCTTCACAAGGGGAAAGAAAAACAGAAGCAGAAAAGTGAAGCAGGTTTCATTCATTTCTTAAAAGGATAACATTATCATTGTATTTAAAACAGAACAAACTTGCAGGTAATCAGAAGACTCCAGATATTTGATATTTTGTTCTGCTTGTTAACCAAGTACAAAGTAAATGTTGGAACATACTATTAATAATATTTTGCATATTTCTGCATGTTGAAATGTTCAAAACAAGATAAAGTACCAGCAAATGATATGCATGTACTTAACTATGTGCTATATACACTTTATTGCTTAAAGTATTCACTCATTTGTTTTCACACGCATATGAACTTGAGTGGCATCCCGTTCCTAATCCATAGGGTTAAATATGATGTCGGCCCAACCTTTGCAGCTACAACAGCTTCAGCTCTTCTGGGAAGGCTCTCCACACGGTTTAGGAGAGTGTTTATGGGAATGTTTGATCATTCTTCCAGAAGAACTTTTGTGAGGTCAGACACTGATGTTGGACGAGAAGGTCTGGCTCACAGTCTCCGCTCTAATTCATCCCAAAGGTGTTGTATCAGGTTGAGGTCTGGACCAGTCAAGTTCTTCCACACCAAACTTGCTCCTCCATGTCTTTATGGAGCTGCTTTGTGCACTGGTGGGCAGTCCCTCTGGAACAAGAAGAAGCCGTCCCCAAACTGTCCCCACATAGATGGGAGCATGAAATTCTCTGAAGTCTCTTGGTCTGCTGAAGCATTCCTTCCTTTCACTGGAACTAAGGGTCAGAGCCCAACTTCTAAAAAACAACCAATAATCCCCTCTCTACCAAACTTTACACTCTGCACAATGCAGACAGGTTAATACTGTTCCCCTGGCAACCGCCAAACCCAGACTTGTGCATCGGATTGCCAGACAGAGAAGCGTGATGGGTCACTCCAGAGAACACATCTCCACTGCTGTAGAATCCAGTGTTGGCGTGCTTTACACCATTGCATCCGACGCTCTGCATTTCGCTTGGTGATGTAAGGCTTGGATGCAGCTGCTCGGCCATGGAGACCCATTCTATGAAGCTCTCTACGCTCTGTTCTTGAGCTGATCTGAAGGCCACATGAAGTTTGGAGGTCTGTAGTGATTGACTATGCAAAAAGTTGGAGACCTCTGTGCACTATGCTCCTCAACATTCACTGACACCGCTCTTCGTAGCTGAGTTGCTGTCGTTCTCAATCACTTCCACTTTGTTATAACACCACCGACAGTCCACTGTGGAATATTTAGTTGTGAGGAAACTTCACGACTGGACTTGTTGTACAGGTGGCGTCCTATCACGGTACCACACTGGAGTTCACTGAGCCCATTCTTTTACTAATGTGTGTAGAAGCAGTCTGCAGGACTAGGTACTTGGTTTTATACACTTGTGGCCATGAAAGTGATTGGAAGGCCTGAATTCAGTGATTTGGATGGGTGAGTGAATACTTTTAGCAATATAGGGTATGACTAAACTAAAGAAATCCTTGACTGCCCTGAGAATAGATACTTTGTCACTACAATGTCACTGCCAGCTCCTGTGCTGTACCTCTTCTTTCAGGGGTGCTTCCTGCTGAATTAGACATGAACAGGAGACCAGCGTCATAGAAAACCCCCATACTGTTCTTCCCACTGCCAGCTGTGCAGGCAAGGTCATGCTTCTCAAAGGTGTCCCAGACCTGTCAGTGTACAGGAAATAAGAAAACACCGCGTTCATGTCTTTAACATATACACCAACTACTGTCGACTACCATCTACACTCACTGTCCACTGTATCAGCTCCACTGACCATACAGGAGCTACACTTACAGAGTGTAGTTCATCTGATTCTCTGTATACTTTATTACCCTGAGCAGATGTTTTTTTGGGTGATGGGTCATTCTCGGCACTGACACTGATGGTGAATTGTTAGCATGTGTTATGCTGGTGTGAGTGGATCAGACACAGCAGTGCTGTTGGACACCTTAGTGTCACTGCTGGACTGAGAATCGTCCATCAACCAAAACTGTCTCTGACTCTACATCTACAAGGTGGACCAGCAAGTAGTAGGAGTGTCTAATAGAGTGGACAGTGAGTGGACACAGTGTTTAAACTCTCCACTCTGTGGTTTGTGTGAACACGGCAACACAGTGATGGTTTAATACGGTGTGCTGGTGATTACTGACCTTGGTCTGGGTGAGTCTGTTCTTGTTGTTGAGGACGTAGATACCCTTATCCACAGCTACCAGGTTGACCTTTGCCCCAGGATCGCCAGTGATTTTCAGCGTAATGATGTCGTGTGGATTGTAGGCTGGCTTAACATTCTCTATATTAAGGTTGAGCTTTTTGCATCAGAAACAGAGAACAATATTAGCAAAGCTTCACACACGTTTACCTGATTTTAGGAGTCATTATTGCAATAAAAAGCATGTGTTCATGTAGCTGTGAAGGTCATGAACTGAAGAACTGGTGGAGTTCATCAAGTCTTATCTGACTGTAGGTGTCATATCTCCTGTAGGTCACTCTACCATCTTGGAAATCACATAAACTTCATACATAAACCCAGTATTGGGTATGCTGGAAGCCCAGTATTTACAGTTACCATCCAATACCTACAACAGTTGGTTCTTCAAAGGTTCTCTAGGGATGGACAATGGTTCCAAATGGTTCTATATAGAAAGGTCTGTTGTTGCTCTTGCTTGCTTCTTGGTAAAGCTTTACCTCCTGTGTGGTCTGATGCTGAACAGCTACCCATCCTGTGGGGTCTGATGCTATTGCTTTATCTACCTTGACCAATTGCCACTGTGGAGCTCCTGCTGTCCAGAGCTTTGTGGAATGCTTTGGCTACATGACACTGGCCCTCTTGGAGATCCTGCATACTTACTTAATCTCAGTTATTTCTTTTCCTTCCTCACAAACCCTGAGCAGGCTCTCGTTTTCTTCCTTTTCTCTACGTTCAATATTGCATAGAACTGTAAATCTTATTCTTCTTGTGTTGCTTGTCGACCAAAGGAGGATGGGTTCCTCTTTTTGAGTCTGGTTCCTCTTGACGTTTCTTCCTTTTGCTCTGAGGGGGTTTCTCCTGGCTTGCTCATGGTTTTGTGACAACATTAGTTGTAAAAGGTACATGTTAAGAAACGCTGATTGGACTTGTTACATTTTAAGCTTTTAACAATCCAATTTTGGTGCTATGTAGAACCATCTTCTTTGCATTCCCAATTAGTCTGATGCCCACACTCTTGAATATGTCATCCTTTCAGCCATGGCTGAACGCCCTTGGGGTTCAGCTTAGGCAGTCATGGGCGAATGCTTTCTTCACAGGGAGTAGAGCACCCCCTCCTGTTGATCCAATCTACCATCATCCATCAATCCTTCATGTTTTTGTAACTTTTTGGCTTTTTGAATGAAAAACAAGTTCAAACTGAAACCTGTTGATGCCGCAGTAATTCTTTACAAATTTTCTGTTATTCAGAACTTACTTCTAAACAGTAAAGCAGTAGCAATACTTTCCTTACAATTTATCACCAGGTTGTTTACTGACACACCTGGGTTAGTAATTCACCTACCGTTCCCATGCAGGTGTCCTCCACATCAACCCAGATCGAGTCAGCCACGACCTCATCAGTTCCCACGTGGTAATAAGCCACCACACGGAAAGAGGGGAGCATTTCTTTAGTGATATCCAGCGACACGGCTATCACTGAACTGCCTGACTTCTGGCATCTTAAGACTTTTACAATCCGTCCTTTACTTAGAATCTGGTTCAGAAAGAGGGCGAACGTAAAAAACAATAATAATACAATCAATTCACTTGATTCAAAAGATTCCTTACAGGTTCAAATGAGACTTTAACTTTCCATATTAACACTGAGGCTCTGTCTCAAACTCAGTGAGCTGCCAATGTAGGCACGGATTCTGTAGGCAACTGTTTGAGTAGCAGCGTTCTCTCCTCATCTCTTCTTGTAGGACAGATTATTGAGACGCTCTTGTTAGAGAGAGACTGCGCCACAGCTTGTTCCCGCCCACTGCATGTGACCTGTGTTTACTGACCTCAGCTGCATTGTCTCCTCAGCGTTCTATCTCCATGGGTTCTCCTACTGTGGGTTTTTCTCTGGAGGAGTTTCAATGTGCTGCTGTCTGAGAACTTACATTTGAAAATGATGTTACCGCTCGGAGCTACGCTTGTTGGAACAAATTCTGCTTGGGTTGCAACATGGGACTGTCTTAGTGGCTCTGGTACCGTTCAGTGCTTCCTTACAATTCAGCCGAAGGAAGGAACTCCAGTAGACAGTAAATTTAAGGGATCTAAGAATTGGGACAGCCTGCGTGTCGGGAGCCGCTTAGTAAAATACTGTCTATGTAGACGCTCAGTAGGAAGAAGAATTGGATCCATTGAGCAGTACTGCAAAATTCTACTGATACATCAGAACTGAAGCTCTGCAGTGGTCTATGCCTGATGGACCTCAAGCTGAGGCCTAAAGTATGTTACAACTATATTGTTAAACGTTAAAGTGTTAAAGTGTTTGGTGTATGTATGTGCTTGATGTATGTATGTGTTTGGTGTATGTAAGTGTTTGGTGTATATAAGTGTTTGGTGTATATAAGTGTTTGGTCGATGTAAGTGTTTGGTGTATGTAAGTGTTTAGTGTATACAAGTGTTTGGTGTATGTAAGTGTTTGGTGTATGTAAGTGTTTGGTGTATGTAAGTGTTTAGCGTATGTAAGTGTTTGGTGTATGTAAGTATTTAGCATATGTAAGTGTTTGGTGTATGTAAGTGTTTAGCGTATGTAAGTGTTTGGTGTATGTAAGTGTTTAGCGTATGTAAGTGTTTGGTGTATGTATGTGCTTGATGTATGTATGTGTTTGGTGTATGTAAGTGTTTGGTGTATGTAAGTGTTTGGCATATGTAAATGTTTGGTGTATGTAAGTGTTTGGTGGATGTAAGTGTTTGGTGTATGTAAGTGTTTAGCATATGTAAGTGTTTGGTATATGTAAGTGTTTAGCGTATGTAAGTGTTTGGCATATGTAAGCGTTTGGTGTATTTAAGTGTTTGGTGTATATAAGTGTTTTTGTATTTAAGTGTTTGGTGTATGTATGTGTTTGGCGTATGTAAATGTTTGTTGTATTTAAGTGTTTGGTGTATGTATGTGTTTGATGTATGTAAGTGTTTGGCGTATGTAAGTGTTTGTTGTATTTAAGTGTTTGGTGTATGTATGTGTTTAGCGTATGTAAGTGTTTGGCATATGTAAGCGTTTGGTGTATTTAAGTGTTTGGTGTATATAAGTGTTTTTGTATTTAAGTGTTTGGTGTATGTATGTGTTTGGCGTATGTAAATGTTTGTTGTATTTAAGTGTTTGGTGTATGTATGTGTTTGATGTATGTAAGTGTTTGGCGTATGTAAGTGTTTGTTGTATTTAAGTGTTTGGTGTATGTATGTGTTTAGCGTATGTAAGTGTTTGGTGTATGTAAGTGTTTGGTGTATATAAGTGTTTGGTGTATATAAGTGTTTGGAGTATGTAAGTGTTTGGGGTATATAAGTGTTTGGTGTATGTAAGTGTTTGGTGTATGTACGGTACACACCATAACAGTAAAGTCTCGGTCCTCGATTTTGCTGGTGCCCAGGTGCAGCTTGAGGGTAAGTTGACTTCCAACCCTCAGTAATCCAGTAGTTACGTCAATGTGCAGGTAGTGCTGAGAACCTGCTTTAGGCGTGTAGGCATGTGCTGTCATCTTGTTTTCTGCTGGTATTCCTTTCATCTGTGTACGTACCTGTGGAAAAACAGATGCTTGGATGGTGGGTCATTCTCAGCGCTGCAATGACTGTGTGTTAGTGTGTGTTGTGCTGGTGTAAGTGGATCAGATAGTGACACTGATATGGCGGTGTGTTAGTGTGTGTTGTGCGGGCATGAGTGTGTCATACACAGCAGTGCTGCTGGAGTCCACTCCACTGTCCACAGCTTTTCATTGCGCTTGGTGATGTAAGGCTTGGATGCAGCTGCTCGGCCATGGAAACCCATTCCATGAAGCTCTCTACGCTCTGTTCTTGAGCTGATCTGAAGACCACATGAAGTTTGGAGGTCTGTAGAGATTGACTCTGCAGAAAGTTGGTGACCTCTGTGCAGTTTCTGTCGTTCCCAATCACTTCCACTTTGTTATAACACCACTGACAGTCCACTGTGGAATATTTAGTAGTGAGGAAACTTCACCAATGCACTTGTTGCACAGGTGGCGTCCTATCACGGTACCATGCTGGAGCTCCAGAGAGCGACCCACTCTTTCACTAATGTGTGTAGAAGCAGTCTGCATGACTAAATGCTTGGTTTTATAGACCTGTGGCCATGAAAGTGATTGGAACTCCTGAATTTAGTGATTTGGATGGGCGAGTTAATACTTTTGGCAATATACTGTAAATGAACTGTTGTAAGATAAATAATCTGGTTATATGATTTTGCAGTTGACATTTTGCTGAGTTTTGGTGACACGATCTATAAGTGTTATTTCAACTCACTAACCAGAACTTAAAATGCTCAAATAGTAAAGATACAAATTCACTTTCTGACAATGTAATACATTTTATTACTTGTTTGAATATACCGACTATGTTAATGTTATTCAAAACAGTTCATTCTTTAAAAATTGAATTGGATCATAAATCTATCAGCAATTAGCAAAACTGAAGAAGACTAACGCTTTCAGTAATCCAGTAGTTATGTCAATATGGCATGAAGGCACGTTGACAGATCTGGTTTTTTTTGGAGGGTATCAAATTATTGGTGGGGACAATTCAATAATCGCTGGATATTAGTGGGGACACGTCACTTCCATCAATGCTAATTCTACACCCTTGTTACAGTGCCAGTGTTTCTTCTCTACTGTGGTGGTTGAAGGAAAACCTTCTAGTCATATGTGAGACTTACTGTGCAAGACTCAGGTGCAACATGGGCGACCCATGGATGGGAAGGAGGATGGCAGCAAAGATGAAGAGGGTGGACATAAGGAGATCATTTTTTTAAAGAACCGTGTAAGTCACTTAAAGTCTAGTTCAC
Source organism: Megaleporinus macrocephalus (assembly GCA_021613375.1). NCBI lineage: Eukaryota > Metazoa > Chordata > Actinopteri > Characiformes > Anostomidae > Megaleporinus > Megaleporinus macrocephalus. The sequence goes on along the minus strand of CM038722.1, from coordinate 40,668,670 downwards.
TAATTAAATGAGTCATCATAAAAAGGTTAATGGTGATGCTAGGCTTTGGCGCCCAGCATGCAGCAGGCTAACCATCGTCTGTAGCTGTGAATAACATGCTTTGGAAATGAACTGCACAACAAACTGCCAACTGTCAGTTCTCTTACAGTCAGCATGTCTAACTCTGGCTGAAGCTCACTGTCAGAGATCTGTTTCTGTTACACTATGGCTAAAGTAAAGTTAATAAGTCTGTAAATGTAAACTCACTGCTTATTGGTTTGAAAGTGGCGACACTATCTGGATGAAGATATGTCTTGTACTTTGACACGTTAAGAGAGATTGTTGTTCTGTGATTGTTAGTTTGTATATAACAGTATATTATTCATTAATTGGATTATGATTTGTTGTTCAAAATAGTTTAAAAGCATGTAGAATAGCATATATGCCAGTCCTTCAACATTTTATCACAGAGCAAAGAGAAAACAATGACAACGACAACAAAAAAAACAGGCAATGGGGCAAATGGCAAAAGTGAATCTACGCCCTTATACTGTAAAATACAGTGACTGTAAGACCTTCCTGGTTTCCGGACCTGTCACTACCAGTGCTACCAGTTGGCTTTCACTGAATGTGTGACAGACATAGTAACTAAGCTTGCTAAAGGGATGCTTATACAGTTCTTTAGGTTTTAGTCACTTGGGGATATTATATTTAAAAAGCTAAAAACTACAGCTTTAAACTGGAGCTCAAGATATGATCTACTTCCTTCACAATAAGATATTCATGTTACTTTGTATTGTATGTATGATTATTTACATCTGTTCCGTTCTTACTGGTGAGGGACAGTGTGTTACAGTCGAGACATCAGAGTATGTTATAAAAGTGAGGCTTACAGTGATGTCCAGAGTGGTGGATTCTTTCTGGGTGTTGATGACGAACTTGCCAATCCCGTTCTTATCTGTCCTTGCTGTCGTGCCACCTGGGTTCACCGATACCTCAACGTTTTCTGCTGGTGTCTCATCAGGGTTCGTTACATACACCTTTTGAATATGAGCAGAGAGAAACCATCACCCCAAAAATACTTACATTACTAATCCAGAATGAAAAGTAGCTCAACCACAACTCATATAGGGGGGCCAAGTCTGAGACCACTACTGGAAATGCATCAATTTTGCATTCCATTCTAATTTAACACACGGTTTTCCATTGAAATTCTACCATTAGCTCAACAATTAGAATGGAAAGTAGAGTTCTTAAAACCCGAACCTTAACATCTTAGTATTTGGCATTTTTTTCTTTCACTTGAATGACATTATGCACTTGAGCTGACATCAAGTCCGTTTGTTCAAAAGCCTTTGATGAATAGATCAAATCTACCTGAGAGTCGTCTAAACACTAGCTTCAATGGAAAAGACTAGAAAACATATGATACTCTACAAAAATCAGTTTCAGTTTGAACAATGACCTCCGGATACTGCAGAACACTGAAAAATTCTTACTTCAAATCTAACTTTCTGTTGTTTATTTGCAGGTTAAAAGAAAAAAATCCAGATTTTAGATGAAGTTTTTGGCAGCGTCCCAAATCGCCTACAGTACTAGTTTAGTATCCACACAACCTCGGACGCACTACGTCCCCCATCTGACCAACAACCTTTAACGCCTGACCACCACTGTAAACATCCTGCTATTCATTAAGAGCCCTATTCAAACATTATCTTAAATACTGTTCGTGACACTGAGCTGCTTTTTTACTGTGTGTTCTGAATCTGTACTCAGATGGCGTTGAGCTCCAAGAAGATGAACCAGAAATTTAATATGGGGTCTGTTTCTAAACTTACTGAGCGTCTACATAGGCAACATTTTACTACTATACGGCTCCAGACATGTAGACAGTCCCAATTCTTAGAATCTTCAAATACACTGTTTACTGAGGTTCTTTCCTTTGGCTGAACTGTAAGGAAGCCCCTCGAGCGGTTCCTCAGCCGCTAAGACAATTCCATGATGCAGCGAAAGCAGAACTTTTTCCAGCAAAACAGAATGTAAGTGGATCAAAGTTGCCAATCAAGGTTATGAGCAATATTACACTAACACACCACAGATCTGCAATTTTTGCATACTGCTTAATAAATACTAAATATTCAGACACACTGGTTGTTCTTGCCTGCTGCTTTCGCTCCATGTGTAGTATAGAAGTCGAATCGAATTTTGGACTTCGCTACACCATATATGGCTTTCTGAATTTTCAGAATTTTTTTCAGATTTTTCACATTTGTACTTCAATTCAATAAATAAAAAATCTAATTATGAATCAAAGTTATGAACAATAATATAAAATCAAACACCTTCACACAATAGAGCTACAATTATTGTGAACTACTTGATAAATGCTAAGTATTTAGACACACTGGCCCATTGTGTTGTATAGAAGTAGTAGATTTTGGAGGCAGCCACAGTCTTCTAGACCCCACTATGCCAAACATGGCTTTCCCAATTGATTAATAGTCTGGCTACTTTCCTATTTCACATTTGTATGTACCCAATCAAACGCTACCACACAATAGAGCTACAATTCTCGACAAGCTTCATTCTACCAAAGCAGCAGTTCCTCAGTTACTGTGCATATGTGTTGGATTATCTAGTGTTTCTTATGGGACCTCAATATAGAGTATTGATATTGATGTTCCTGTACCCAGAAATCGAAGGGCATCCCAGGTTTGAAGTATTTTGGGGTTCTGGTGAAGTAAATGGTATATGGTTCTTTGACTATATGGATTCCTCTTCTCTCCGCCTCCACCATTTCACTCCCTGCAACACAAACAAACAGTTTCAGTACTTCTAATAAGATGTTCATGCATTAGTGTGATTTAACTCTGACTTAACAACTAACCTCAGTAACCTGTAGTTCATCTGATTCTCTGTATACTTTATTACTCTGTTCTTTAATGATAAGGACCCCCACAGGACCACCACAGAGCAGCTACTATTAGGGAGGTGAATCATTCTCAGCACTGCAGTGACATTGACTATATGGTGGTCTGTTAGTAGTGTGTGTTGTGCTGGTGTGAGTGGATCAGACACAGCAGCTGGAGTGTTTAAACACCTCAGTGTCACTGCTGGACTGAGAATCGTCCACCAACCAAAACTATCCAGACAGCAGTGTCCTGTGGGCGGCGTCCTGTGTCCACTGATGAAGAACTAGAGGAACACAAACTGTGCAGCAGCAGATGAGCTACTGTCTCTGACTTTACATCTACAAGGTGGACCAGCAAGTAGTAGGAGTGTCTAATAGAGTGGACAGTGAGTGGACACAGTGTTTAAACACTCCAGCAGCAGCACTGCTGTGTCTGATCCACTCACACCAGCACCACGTCAGTGTCACTGCAGTGCTGAGAATGATCCACCACCCAAATAAAATCTGCCCTGTGGTGGTGCTATGGGGGTCCACAGAGTGCATAGAGAAACAGATGAACTACAGAGTGCTCCCACATGGTCAGTGGAGCTGTTAATGCAGCCTTCATTTCAGTGCAGAGCCTCTTTCTGTTGATAACCAATCGGCTACACAAACAAGTGATTTCATGCCGTGAACCTGGAAACCACTCAAACCAACAGGCAAAACTAGGAGCTGCTAACGAGCTCCACTCTACTTACCGCTTTCGGTGAGCACGCTCACAGATATGTACAGTGTCGACCCAATGAGCTCCTCAATGGTGTTGTAGGTTTGAAGAATGTGCTCTTTTTTCAGCTCTGCTTTTCCTTGTCCGTTCACGATCTACAGGGTTCGTACGAGACGCAGGACGTTGTATCACGTGTACGTTACAGTAGAGCCTATTACTGTTCCGTCCCATCAATACAGAATATGAATGAAATGTAAGAGTATGGTGTCACCTCAGTGTCAAAACCAGGGGGCGCCAAACCGCGAGGTTAAGGTGTCATCCAGGGGGTGGATTTGATGAACACTGAGTATTCGGACACACTGGTCCATTGTGTAGTATAGAAGTAGTAGATTTTGGAGGCAGCCACAGTCTTTTAGACCCAACTATGCCAAACATGGCTTTCCCAATTGACCGAATTTCTGATTACTTTCCTATTTCATGTTTGTATGTGCCCAATCAAACACAGTAGAGCATGTAGAATATAAACCTGCACATTTAAACATTTTGTGCACGTCAAGGGCGTGGCTTTGCTCTTAAGGAGGAGGAGCCGACTGTTGGTTTTGTAAATGTGGTACATTTTGACAGTTTGGGGGCGGGACATGGGCTGAATGCTATTGGCTGACGGCATCTGGATTCATGACTGACCGCTCACTATGAACAGCCTCTCAAACTACAACCAACATGGTGGACGAAGAGAAGCCGACAGGTGGCTTTGTAAAGCAGTACATTTGGACAGTCTGTGTATTTCAGTTCCAAGTCTTTATAAATAACAAACTCCAACAGATTCCTAATTTTTCTGAATGTTGTACGCTATTGAACAGTACCACACTTTACAGACAGTCCCTTGCTGTCTTCAGCATTACTGTGGCAATTCCGGCTATTTAGATAGAAACTACTGGGAGAAATGGAAAGATGGGGAACTGTGAGGGAATGTAATGATTGTAGTTTGTTCTCTGGTTAACCACTATTACAGAATGTCATTTCAGAGATTTCTTTCTTAATTTTTTTTTGTTTGTTTGTTTGCAAATGTGAATATCCACTGAATATATGAGCCTAACTCATCGAGTTGCAGCAGGAATGAGTGAATACGTGCTGATAAGAAGTGATAAGATTTTTAAATCATTACTGTAAGTGAGATAAACCAGAGTTTCAATCTAACTCGCCTGTCGGCTCCTCTTCGTCCACCATGTTTGTTGTAGTTTGAGAGGCTGTTCTAAGTGAGCGGTCAGTCACGGAACCAGGCGCCATCAGCCAATAGTGTTTAGCCCATGGGGCGCGTGTTTGTGCTTATAAGATGTGCGTGCAGTTCTTCTTTCTGTGCTCGCTAGTTTCACGTTTGCGCACACAAGTGAAAAATGTCTGTGTGCAAAACGTTTATCACCTCACGTTTTTATGCGCTCTAGATTTGACACTAATGTGCCGCCATATAAGCGTAAGTAACTGCTAAACTAAGTGATTATATGGTGAGTATATTATGTAATCATGTCACATAAAAAAAAAAAGTTCATAGCAAGGTCTAGACTTATAAACACCTGTAGGTTAGTTCATGTGTTTGCATATGTGTGTATAGACCTACATTAATTCTGGCTAGAGAACTTCGTAAGCTTGTCTTATTGCCTCCACTGATGACCCCAAATACTGCAAACGCACTGCCATCCACCTCCTGGCCAAACAAATACCTACAAACCATCAAATCAATACACACATCTAATTAATACACACATCTAATCAATACACACATCAAATCAATACACACATCAAATCAATACACGCATCAAATCAATGCACACATCTAATTAATACACACATCAAATCAGACATACTAAAATGTTTTCTTTCCCCATTCATACTGTTCTAAAATGTTCTTTACCAGTGCATACTGTTCTAGAACAATCTCTCCCCATTCACACTGTTCTCCCCTCATTTACAGTGTTCTAGAAGGTTCTCTCCTCATTCACAGTGTTCTAGGATGTTCTTTCCTCAATTATAGTGTTCTAGAATGTTTTCTCCTCATTCACAGTGTTCTAGAAAGTTCTCTCCTCATTCACAGTGTTCTAGAATGTTTTCTCCTCATTTATAGTGTTCTAGAATGTTTTCTTCTCATTCACAGTGTTTTAGAATGTTTTCTCCTCATTTATAGTGTTCTAGAATGTTTTCTTCTCAATCACAGTGTTCTAGAATGTTTTCTCCTCATTCACAGTGTTCTAGAATGTTTTATCCTCATTTATAGTGTTCTAGAATGTTTTTTCCTCATTCCTCATTCACAGTGTTCTAGAATGTTTTTCCTCATTCACACTGTTCTAGAATGTTCTTTACCAGTGCATACTGTTCTAGAACGATCTTTCACCATTTACAGAATACACAAAAATGTGATAAGCAGAACATGAAGCCGTCTGATTTCAGATCTGGGCAAAAAAAGAGAAATCTCACGGTCCAACGGTTATAGTCATAACCGTTATAAGTCATATAAATAAATCATAACAAACCCAAAGAGAACATATGTGTGAGTCTACACTTACTTGGCTCTAATTGTAACAGAGAAGGTTTCATCATCCACGTAGAAGAAAGGATTCTCAGGAGTCAGGTTTACTTCAAAGCTGGGCAGCACTGTGGAGTGGAGGTAGAACTCTTTAGAGAGCAATATTTAACGTAATACACATTTACGTTGTCATCATTAAATAAAGAATAAGACAAGTTCAGTACATAGAATGTTTTCTTTTACCCATTCACACTGTTCCAGAATGTTCTCTACTGATGCAGTGCTCCAGAATGTTTTAATTTCCCTTTTCACATGGTTTTAGAATGTTCTCTACTGATGCAGTGCTCCAGAATGTTTTCTTTTTCGCATTCACTCTGTCCTAGAATGATCTCTACTGATGCAGTGTTCCAGAATGTTTTCTTTTTCGCATTCACACTGTTCCAGAATGCTCTCTACTGATGCACAGTGTTCCAGAATGTTTTCTTTTACCCATTCACACTGTTCTAGAATGCTCTCTACTGATGCACAGTGTTCCAGAATGTTTTCTTTTACCCATTCACACTGTTCTAGAATGTTCTCTACTGATGCAGTGTTCCAGAATGTTTTCTTTTTTCCCTTTTACACTGTTCTAGAATGTTCTCTACTGATGCAGTGCTCCAGAAAGTTTTCATTTCCCCTTTCACATGGTTTTAGAATGTTCTCTACTGATGCAGTGTTCCAGAATGTTTTCTATTTCACATTCACACTGTTCTAGAATGATCTCTACTGATGCAGTGTTCCAGAATGTTTTCTTTTTCCCCTTTCACACTGTTCTAGAATGATCCCTACTGATGCAGTGTTCTAGAATGTTTTTTACCCTTTCACACTGTTCTAGAATGTTGTTTACTGATGCACAGTGTTCCAAAATGTTTTCTTTTACCCATTCATACTGTTCTAGATGTTCTCTACTGATGCAGTGCTCTAGAATGTTTTCTTTTTTCCCTTTTACACTGTTCTAGAATGTTCTCTATTGATGCAATGCTCCAGAATGATTTTTCCCCTTTCACTGTTCCAGAATGTTCTCTACTGATGCAGTGCTCCAGAAAGTTTTCTATTTTACATTCACACTGTTCTAGAATGATCTCTACTGATGCAGTGTTCCAGAATGTTTTCTTTTTCCCCTTTCACACTGTTCTAGAATGATCCCTACTGATGCAGTGTTCTAGAATGTTTTTTACCCTTTCACACTGTTCTAGAATGTTGTTTACTGATGCACAGTGTTCCAAAATGTTTTCTTTTACCCATTCATACTGTTCTAGATTGTTCTCTACTGATGCAGTGCTCTAGAATGTTTTCTTTTTTCCCTTTTACACTGTTCTAGAATGTTCTCTATTGATGCAATGCTCCAGAATGATTTTTTCCCCTTTCACACTGTTCCAGAATGTTCTCTACTGATGCAGTGCTCCAGAAAGTTTTCTATTTTACATTCACACTGTTCTAGAATGATCTCTACTGATGCAGTGTTCCAGAATGTTTTCTTTTTCCCATTTCACACTGTTCTAGAATGATCCCTACTGATGCAGTGTTCTAGAATGTTTTTTTACCCTTTCACAGTGTTCTAGAATGTTGTTTACTGATGCACAGTGTTCCAAAATATTTTCTTTTACCCATTCATACTGTTCTAGAATGTTCTCTACTGATGCAGTGCTCTAGAATGTTTTCTTTTTTCCCTTTTACACTGTTCCAGAATGTTCTCTACTGATGCAGTGCTCCAGAAAGTTTTCTATTTTACATTCACACTGTTCTAGAATGATCTCTACTGATGCAGTGTTCCAGAATGTTTTCTTTTTCCCATTTCACACTGTTCTAGAATGATCCCTACTGATGCAGTGTTCTAGAATGTTTTTTTACCCTTTCACAGTGTTCTAGAATGTTGTTTACTGATGCACAGTGTTCCAAAATATTTTCTTTTACCCATTCATACTGTTCTAGAATGTTCTCTACTGATGCAGTGCTCCAGAATGTTTTCTTTTTCCCATTTCACACTGTTCTAGAATGATCCCTACTGATGCAGTGTTCTAGAATGTTTTTTTACCCTTTCACAGTGTTCTAGAATGTTGTTTACTGATGCACAGTGTTCCAAAATATTTTCTTTTACCCATTCATACTGTTCTAGAATGTTCTCTACTGATGCAGTGTTCCAGAATGTTTTCTTTTTCCCATTTCACACTGTTCTAGAATGATCCCTACTGATGCAGTGTTCTAGAATGTTTTTTTACCCTTTCACAGTGTTCTAGAATGTTGTTTACTGATGCACAGTGTTCCAAAATATTTTCTTTTACCCATTCATACTGTTCTAGAATGTTCTCTACTGATGCAGTGCTCCAGAATGTTTTCATTTCCCCTTTCACACGGTTTTAGAATGATCTCTACTGATGCAGTGTTCCAGAATGTTTTCTTTTTCACATTCACACTGTTCCAGTATGTTCTCTACTGATGCAAACTTAGCGACATATGATAAACAACAGCTAATATGAAGGAAGCTCTCTCCCTCTGTTCATCCCACCTAGATCTTCCACCGTCCACTGAGAACTTTACTGAAACATTAAAGCGTTTAGGAAGCTCAGCATCTCAGACAGGAAGTGTTCAGGTAGTGCAGAACAGTACAAACACTGATCAGTCCATGCAGAGCTACTGCAGAGTCACACATGCATGTTTAATATTCTACTAATCAACTGCATCAATTGTGTTAAATACTGAAATGATGTTACATCTGGAGACTTGACTAGAACTCGAAGTTTAAGACTTGACTCGAGACTTCCTTGTATTGACTTGGGATTTGACTTGAGACTCGCTTGTATTGACTTGAGACTTGTTACTTGCAACTTAGTGACTTGGTCCCATGTCTGGTAACAACTTGTTAATATTTACCCAACATTTGAATACGGCCACAACAACAACCAAACTGGTGACCATGTGGAGAAACCCAGCGTTCCAGACTGTGAAGTGAATATCCATTCCATTCCTTCCCAATGAACCCAACAATCAGAGCTACATGGTTTAAATGAGGCTGAAGTTCCTAAAGCTGTCGGGGTTCCAGCGAGGTGGCTTGGCTGGGGTGGGTTTTTAAATAACTTGATGTCAAATAAAGACAACTTTGCTACAATGTCCACTCGACTCAAATTGGCTGTAGACCAGTTCGTAACACCACCTTAAATGTTACAGCTTGTACAGCCGCCTGAATGTAACTAGAGCATCATTTAAAGTGGAACGGAAAATCTGCACAACAAGCAACAGGAACTTCAGCTCCTATGTCTTTAACAGAACCAACAAACATTTCACTCCGACAGTTTCCCAAACACTCGGAGCAGCTTCAGCTCAGCGTTCAACACTGAAGAGACTGAAGAGACGAGCAGCTCCACCTTTATTAGCACCACAACCTCCAACAGTGACTGTAAGTAGCAGCCATGCTGTGTGAGTGGATCACTGTGTGCTGGTTGAAGCAGATCACCTTAAACTGAAAGTTTCAGAGAGACACCCTCAATCTACTTTGTGTTTGATGTCCAGATGAAAGAGAGTAGCTAGTATAGGTAACATTACATACTATCAAACTCAAAATAACTAGCACAGGTCATTAAACAGTATGAGTAAAGCAAATCCGAGCAGAGCTCATCTGATTATTCAGCAGCTCAACAGAAAGAGGAAAACAGAGTTTCATTCCAGGATCAGATCATAGGCTTGTACATGTGAGTATAAAGCCGTATTTCTTTGCACTGACCAAATTCACATTCCTTTATTTACACACCAGAGAAGAATTTACAAAACGGTATAAATAGATTCTAGTGCACCTTTAAGATTTTAGCTCAGGACGCTAGTCTTACCGTACTCTCTGACTTCAAACTCTGTAGTGAAGTTCTTATCAGGATCGTCTTTAAAGCTGGCTGCAATCTTCCAGATTCCAATACTTCATAAACAGAAGACCAAACACAACATCACACGTAGTTTACAAATAATATCTGTCTATCTATCTATCTATCTATCTATCTATCTATCTATCTATATGTCTGTTCATCTATCTATCTATCTATATATCTATCTATCTATCTATCTTTATGTCTGTTCATCTATTTATCTATGTCTGTTTATCTATCTGTCTGTTTATCTATCTATCTATCTTTATGTCTGTTCATCTATCTATCTATATGTCTGTTCATCTATCTATCTATCTATCTATCTATCTATCTATCTATCTATCTTTATGTCTGTTCATCTATCTATCTATCTATCTATCTATCTATCTATCTATCTATCTATCTATCTATCTTTATGTCTGTTCATCTATCTATCTATCTATCTATATATCTATCTATCTATCTTTATGTCTGTTCATCTATTTATCTATGTCTGTTTATCTATCTGTCTGTTTATCTATCTATCTATCTTTATGTCTGTTCATCTATCTATCTATATGTCTGTTCATCTATCTATCTATCTATCTATCTATCTATCTATCTATCTATCTATCTATCTATCTTTATGTCTGTTCATCTATCTATCTATATGTCTGTTCATCTATCTATCTATCTATCTATCTATCTATCTATCTATCTATCTATCTATCTATCTATCTATCTATCTATCTATCTATCTATCTATATGTCTGTTTACCTATCTGTCTGTCTGTCTGTCTGTCTGTCTATCTGTCTGTCTGTCTGTCTGTCTATATATTAGAACCCACCTGGTGGGACTGCTCAGTTTAAACTCCTGGCTTTTCAGTAGTGTTTGCTGTTCTCTTTTAACGATGATTCCTTCTGGTGTCTGTAAACAACAAACACAGTCATCGTTAGTTTATTTAATCAGTGTTTTCACACCTCCTCCTCTAGACACGCCTCTTCACAGAATCTAATCAAATCTAGTTAGGCTTTTTTCAGAAATGGCACCCTGATGCGGTGTTACAACTAATGGTCCAGCAGAGATGGCACCAACCTACAGCAATGAAGAAGATATCCGCGCTGTCCAAACAAAAACAACTTTTAATGTCAATGAAACCAGTGATGTTGGAGCGTTTCTATTGGTCCATTCATCATTCTATTTTCACACAATGTAAACAGCTGTCGTTCTGAAATAACGTACAAAAGTATCTTTAAGTTTCTTTAATGATCAGGACCCCCACAGGACCACCACAGAGCAGATATTATTATGGAGGTGGGTCATTCTCAGCACTGCAGTGACACTGACGTGATGGTGGTGTGTTAGTAGCATGTGTTGTGCTGGTGTGAGTGGATCAGACACAGCAGTGCTGCTGCTGGAGTGTTTAAACACCTCAGTGCTGCTGCTGGACTGAGAATCGTCCACCAACCAAAACTATCCAGACAGCAGTGTCCTGTGGGCGGCGTCCTGTGTCCACTGATGAAGAACTAGAGGAACACAAACTGTGCAGCAGCAGATGAGCTACTGTCTCTGTCTTTACATCTACAAGGTGGACCAGCAAGTAGTAGGAGTGTCTAATAGAGTGGACAGTGAGTGGACACATTGTTTAAACACTCCAGCAGCAGCACTGCTGTGTCTGATCCACTCACACCAGCACAACGCACACCAACACACCACGTCAGTGTCACTGCAGTGCTGAGAATGATCCACCTCCCTTATAGGACCTGCTCTGTGGTGGTCCTGTGGGGGTCCTGATCATTAAAGAACAGAGTAATAAAGTATACAGAGAATCAGATGAACTACAGTCTGTAAGTGGAGCTCCCGTATGGTCAGTGGAGCTGATACAGTGAACAATCAGTGTAGATACAAGAAGGTGTTTATTGTTATGACTGATTGGTGTATAGATGTTTATTACAGCATGTTCAGGAAATGCTTTTCCATACTGGGTTTGGGTTCAGAGTAGGGAACACTAAGTAGATAAACATATCTTCATTATGGTGAAAATTCAGATAGATTCAGATAGGTGTGCCCAAACTTTTGAACAATGCTAGAACTTTCGTAAACACTTACCACAATTTCCACCACGACAGGAGTCACTGTAGTGTCCTTTCTATTCGCCTCTGAGGTCAGAGGAAACACTCTAAATAGCACTGGAGAGCAAATTCACAGTATTACAAACAACGCTGGACCTGTTAAATGAGTTTAACCCTCTGATGCACTGTATGTACTGCTGAGTGTCTCTATGTTACTGTATGTACTGCTGAGTGTCTCTATGTTACTGTATGTACTGCTGAGTGTCTCTATGTTACTGTATGTACTGCTGAGTATCTATGTTACTGTATGTACTGCTGAGTATCTCTCTGTTACTGTATGTACTGCTGAGTGTCTCTATGTTACTGTATGTACTGCTGAGTGTCTCTATGTTGCTGTATGTACTGCTGAGTATCTATGTTACTGTATGTACTGTTGAGTGTCTCTATGTTACTGTATGTACTCCTGAGTATCTATGTTACTGTATGTACTGCTGAGTATCTCTCTGTTACTGTATGTACTGCTGAGTGTTTCTATGTTACTGTATGTACTGCTGAGTGTCTCAATGTTACTGTATATACTGCTGAGTGTCTCTATGTTACTGTATGTACTGTTGAGTGTCTCTATGTTACTTTATATACTGCTGAGTGTCTCTATGTTACTGTATGTACTGCTGAGTGTCTATGTTACTTTATATACTGCTGAGTGTCTCTATGTTACTGTATGTACTGCTGTGTGTCTATGTTACTGTATGTACTGCTGAGTGTCTCTATGTTACTGTATGTACTGCTGAGTGTCTCTATGTTGCTGTATGTACTGCTGAGTATCTATGTTACTGTATGTACTGCTGAGTGTCTCTATGTTACTGTATGTACTGCTGAGTATCTATGTTACTGTATGTACTGCTGAGTATCTCTCTGTTACTGTATGTACTGCTGAGTGTCTCTATGTTACTGTATGTACTGCTGAGTGTCTCTATGTTGCTGTATGTACTGCTGAGTATCTATGTTACTGTATGTACTGTTGAGTGTCTCTATGTTACTGTATGTACTCCTGAGTATCTATGTTACTGTATGTACTGCTGAGTATCTCTCTGTTACTGTATGTACTGCTGAGTGTTTCTATGTTACTGTATGTACTGCTGAGTGTCTCAATGTTACTGTATATACTGCTGAGTGTCTCTATGTTACTGTATGTACTGTTGAGTGTCTCTATGTTACTTTATATACTGCTGAGTGTCTCTATGTTACTGTATGTACTGCTGAGTGTCTATGTTACTTTATATACTGCTGAGTGTCTCTATGTTACTGTATGTACTGCTGTGTGTCTATGTTACTGTATGTACTGCTGAGTGTCTCTATGTTACTGTATGTACTGCTGAGTGTCTCTATGTTGCTGTATGTACTGCTGAGTATCTATGTTACTGTATGTACTGCTGAGTGTCTCTATGTTACTGTATGTACTGCTGAGTATCTATGTTACTGTATGTACTGCTGAGTATCTCTCTGTTACTGTATGTACTGCTGAGTGTCTCTATGTTACTGTATGTACTGCTGAGTGTCTCTATGTTGCTGTATGTACTGCTGAGTATCTATGTTACTGTATGTACTGTTGAGTGTCTCTATGTTACTGTATGTACTCCTGAGTATCTATGTTACTGTATGTACTGCTGAGTATCTCTCTGTTACTGTATGTACTGCTGAGTGTCTCTATGTTACTGTATGTACTGCTGAGTATCTCTCTGTTACTGTATGTACTGCTGAGTGTCTCTATGTTACTGTATGTACTGCTGAGTGTTTCTTTAGTAAATACACTGAAATCAGTTTATTTGATTTCATATGTTCATTAAAAATCTTGTTTTCAGTAATTATTTTAATTGTCATTTATTTACTTTATGAATAAACACAGTGTTCATAGATATGTACTTGACTGTAAATGTTTACGAACGTCAACAGTTCCTATCAAACTCCATAATAAATACATACTGACCCATGTTGTGTGTTAGAAGGTAGTGATGTAAAAACAATTTTTATTATTAAAATAAATAATAAAACTGAAATCATGATTTGTGATGATCAGAAATGAGTAAACGAATGAATTCATGGAAGCTTGAATAATGAAATTAATTTACTGCTAAGACACAGAGAATTAATTCTCATTCGGGTTACTTTTGAAAGAAGTTGTGCATCAAAGGATTCAAACATCAAGAATATGTGATCATCCAGTATGTATCAGTAGAATGAAATAATGTACGACTGTCTCACCTGTACTGTCAGGAGTATATATTGTTTTGTCTGTCTGGATGAATATGTAACCCGACTGGAAGGACACCATGACGATTTTCTCCATTTTATGAATTCCATCAAAAGTCGCTATCAGATACACGTAATGTTTCTCTCGTTTGTCCCTGTCAAAATTGCTCGTGTCATACGGGATCTACAAACAGAAAAGGCCAATTTGGGGTCACTAAGTGTGAAGACATGCATTGTGATTTTAATGAGTGGTCAGTATGGCACGTCCCAATGGACAGAGGTTGAATGATAATGATGCATCTTATCAATCATCCATCCATCCATCCATCCATCCATTATCTTCAGCTTTATCCTGCTAGTCGGACCTAATCCCAGCATCATCGGGCGAAGGGGTGGACACCATGGACAGGTCGCTGGTCCATCACATGGCCAACCACTACACCATCATACTAACCACTACACCACCTTACTAACCACTACACCACAGTACTAACCACTGCACCCCCATACTAACCACTACACCACCAAACTAACCACTACACCACCATACTAACCACTAAACCACCATACTAACCACTACACCACAGTACTAACCACTACACCATCGTACTAACCACTACACCACCGTACTAACCACTACACCACCGTACTAACCACTACACCACAGTACTAACCACTACACCACCGTGCTAACCACTACACCAATGTACTAACCACTACACCACCATGCTGACCACTACATCAACGTGTTGACCACTACACCACCGTACTGACCACTATACCACCGTACTAACTACTACACCATGGTAATTACCACTACAACACCGTGCTGACCACAACACCACCGTGCTGACCACTACACTACCATACTTACTACTACACAACCGTACTAACCACTACACCAACGTACTAACCACTACACCGCCATACTAACCACTACACCGCCGTACTAACCACTAGACCACCGTACTAACCACTACATCAATGTGCTGACAACTACACCACCGTGCTGACCACTACATCAACGTGTTGACCACTACACCACCGTACTAACCACTACACCACCATACTAACCACTACACCGCCGTACTAACCACTACACCACCGTACTAACCGCTACACCTCCATACTAACCACTACACCACCATGCTGACCACTACATCAACGAGTTGACCACTACACCACCGTACTTACCACTACACCACCGTGCTGACCACTACACCACCGTACTAACCACTACACCACCGTGCTGACCACTACACTACCATACTTACCACTACACAACCGTACTAACCACTACACCACTGTGCTGACCACTACACTACCATACTTACCACTACACAACCCTACTAACCACTACACCATGGTAAATACCACTACACCACCGTGCTGACCACTACACCACGGTACTAACCACTACACCACTGTACTAACCACTACACCATCGTGCTGACCACTACACTACCGTACTAACCACTACACTACAGTACTAACCAATACAGCACCATGCTGACCACTACACCACTGTACTAATCACTACACCACTTTACTAACCACTACACCACCGTACTAACCACTACACCATGGTACTGACCACTAAACCACTGTACTAACCACACCAACATACTAATTACTACACCGCCATACTAACCACTACACAACCATACTAATCACTACACTGCCGTACTAACCACTACACCACCATACTAACCACTACACCACCATACTAACCACTACACTGCCGTACTAACCAATACACCACCATACTAACCACTACACTGCCGTACTAACCACTACACCACCATACTAACCACTACACCACAGTACTAACCACTAAACCACAGTACTAACCACTAAACCACAATACTAACCACTACACCACCGTACTAACCACTACACCACCATACTAACCACTACACCACCGTACTAACCACTACACCACCGTACTAACCACACCAACATACTAATTACTACACCCCCGTACTAACCACTACACCACCATACTAACCACTACACTGCCGTACTAACCACTACACCACAGTACTAACCACTAAACCACAGTACTAACCACTAAACCACAATACAAACCACTACACCACCATACTAACCACTACACCACCTTACTAACCACTACACCACCATACTAACCACTACACCACTGTACTGACCACTACACCACCTTACTAACCACTACACCACCATACTAACCACTACACCATCGTACTAACCACTACACCACTGTACTAACCACTACACCACCGTACTAACCACTACACCACCATACTAACCACTAAACCACAATACTAACCACTACACCACCGTACTAACCACTACACCACCGTACTAACCACTACACCACATTACTAACCACTACACCACCGTGCTAACCTCTACACCAATGTACTAAACACTACACCACCATGCTGACCACTACATCAACGTGTTGACCACTAAACCACCGTACTGACCACTACACAACCCTACTAACCACTACACCATCGTGCTGACCACTACACCATCGTAATAATCACTACACCACCGTACTAACCACTACACCACCGTACTAACCACTACACCATGGTACTAACCACTACACCACTGTACTAACCACACCAACATACTAACTACTACACCGCCGTACTAACCTCTACACTACCGTACTAACCACTACACCGCCGTACTAACCACTAGACCACCGTACTAACCACTACATCAACGTGCTGACAACTACACCAACGTGCTGACTACTACATCAACGTGTTGACCACTACACCACCGTACTAACCACTACACCACCGTACTAACCACTACACCACCGTACTAACCACTACACCACTGTACTAACCACTACACCACCGTACTAACCACTACACCACCATACTAACCACTACACCACCGTACTAACCACTACACCACCGTACTAACCACTACACCACATTACTAACCACTACACCACCGTGCTAACCTCTACACCAATGTACTAACCACTACACCACCATACTGACCACTACATCAACGTGTTGACCACTACACCACCGTACTGACCACTACACAACCCTACTAACCACTACACCATCGTGCTGACCACTACACCACCGTACTAATCACTACACCACCGTACTAACCACTACACCACCGTACTAACCACTACACCATGGTACTAACCACTACACCACTGTACTAACCACACCAACATACTAACTACTACACCGCCGTACTAACCACTACACTACCGTACTAACCACTACACCGCCGTACTAACCACTACATCAATGTGCTGACAACTACACCAACGTGCTGACTACTACATCAACGTTTTGACCACTACACCACCATAGTAACCACCACACCACCGTACTAACCACTACACCACCGTACTAACCACTACACCACCGTACTAAGTACTACACCTCCATACTAACCACTACACCACCATGCTGACCACTACATCAACGTGTTGACCACTACACCACCGTACTGAACACTACACCACCATACTAACCACTACACCACTGTACTGACCACTACACCACCATACTAACCACTACACCACCATACTAACCACTACACCATCGTACTAACCACTACACCACCGTACTAACCACTACACCACAGTACTAAGCACTACACCACCGTGCTAACCTCTGCACCAATGTACTAACCACTACACCACCATGCTGACCACAACATCAACGTGTTGACCACTACACCACCGTACTGACCACTACACAACCCTACTAACCACTACACAATCTTGCTGACCACTACACCACCGTACTAATCACTACACCACCGTACTAACCACTACACCACCGTACTAACCACTACACCATGGTACTAACCACTACACCACTGTACTAACCACACCAACATACTAACTACTACACAGCCGTACTAACCACTACACCACCGTACTAACCACTACACCGCCGTACTAACCACTACACCGCCGTACTAACCACTAGACCACCGTACTAACCACTACATCAACGTGCTGACAACTACACCAACGTGCTGACCACTACATCAACGTGTTGACCACTACACCACCATACTAACCACCACACCAAAGTACTAACCACTAAACCACAGTACTAACCACTACACCACCGTACTAACCACTACACCACCGTACTAACCACTACACCTCCATACTAACCACTACACCACCATGCTGACCACTACATCAACGTGTTGACCACTACACCACCGTACTGACCACTACACCACCGTGCTGACCACTACACCACCGTACTAACCACTACACCACCGTACTAACCACTACACCATCGTGCTGACCACTACACAACCGTACTAACCACTACACCACCGCGCTGACCACTACACTACCATACTTACCACTACACAACCCTACTAACCACTACACCACCGTACTAACAACTACACCATGGTAATTACCACTAAACCACTGTGCTGACCACTACACCACGGTACTAACCACTACACCACTGTACTAACCACTACACCATCGTGCTGACCACTACACTACTGTACTAACCACTACACCACAGTACTAACCACTACACCACCATGCTGACCACTACACCACCATACTAATCACTACACCACCGTACTAACCACTACACTACCGTACTAACCACTACACCATGATACTAACCACTAAACCACTGTACTAACCACACCAACATACTTATTACTACACCGCCATACTAACCACTACACCACCATACTAACCACTACACTGCCGTACTAACCACTACACCACAGTACTAACCACTACATCACCATACTAACCACTACACCACCATACTAACCACTACACCACCATACTAACCACTACACTGCCGTACTAACCACTACACCACAGTACTAACCACTAAACCACAGTACTAACCACTAAACCACAATACTAACCACTACACCACCGTACTAACCACTACACCACCATACTAACCACTACACCACCATACTAACCACTACACCACCTTACTAACCACTACACCACCATACTAACCACTACACCACCTTACTAACCACTACACCACCGTACTAACCACTACACCACCATACTAACCACTACACCACCATACTCACCACTACACCACCGTGCCTTCATTCTTATCAATCATTGTTGCTTAAACAAAAAGTTAAGACTCACGTTTATATCAACAAGATCTTGAAACTGTTTTTCAGACGTTAGTGTCACAGTTTTTGAGAACAGCTCTTTGTTGTTGCTGGGAAAGTTCATCACGCGGATTTGTACGTCCAAAGTGTTCTTTAATTTGAAGTCCTGAGCCTCCACGAACACCTGGTCTTTTGTGCCCACCTTTAATATCTGGGGGGCTGACACAATGTACCTAATAGAGGAAAAAAGCAGAAGGTCATGAGATCTGGCACATACATTAACAGACCACACTGTACAATTTTCCTAAATTAATATCAGTAATACTTAATTGTAAGGTCTACTTATTAACGATTACTGAAGTATGAACAAGCAGTTATAATGACGCTGTAAACTACTTAGAAAGCCCTAATACACAGGAACGTAACGTGTGTACGCAAGTTTAAAAACGTGGAGAAAATCTGTTTCTATGCTGTCTTAAGTTCTTCTGGAAATCGTATTTTTATAAGGGGTTGTCGGATGTTGAGTTAAATGTTAAGAAATTGTATTTTTTAGTTGAAACTATATTTGAAACTTCATATTTCAGGTGCAAATATATATACAGAGTGAGTCAAGAGTCTCAGGATACCCTTTTATTTCAGAGACGAAAGGAAAAATGATCTACATCTGTACCTGAATACCCCAGCAAGTAGCAGGAGACGATATGAAAGCCTCCATATTTGATCAATGGCTAGTTTTTCCAATGAGAGGGTGGTGGATGTTTGAACCAATCTATAAGAACAATGTTTAATTCAATTACTGTATTTTACTGTATTTTGGTTCTACATTCTAAAACCATTCTTGTTGAACAGTTTATGAGCTGGAAGTATTATTTGTGGGCACTTACTAAGAATCAGACAGTGGTTCTTAGTAACGAACAAGCTCTACTTTAGTCTTAATCTTACATTAATAACAACCTTAATAACAAACCTTAATGTAGTGATCACTTTGTAAACTATCTCCAGGTCATTCGTAAGCATATACAACAGTTATGTATTAACAATTAGGAATGAATAGGTTCCACATATTAGCTACGGTCTTGCAGAATCATTAGCAAAGATTTTTGCTTACAAATGAAATGCTTCTGTTTATTAGGGCGTTATTAACTACTTATTAGATCATTATGAACTGCTAATTGCTTGTTAATACTTTAGTAATCATTAAGAAGCAGACCTTCAAATAAAAGTGTTACCAAATTGGCCAATTTGTAATTTGGTCCTCTGGATATATTCATAAATGGAAAGTGATGCCATGTGCAGAGGTGTCAAGCAACGAAGTACAAATACTTCGTTACCTTAATTAAAGTAGACATTTTGGTTATTTATACCTTACTGGAGTATTTATTTTTTAGCTGACTTTTTACTTCTACTCCTTACATTTACACTCCATTATCAGTACTTTCTACTCCTTACATTTACGCTCCATTATCAGTACTTTCTACTCTTTACATTTACACTCCATTATCTGTACTTTCTACTCTTTACATTTACGCTCCATTATCAGTACTTTCCACTCTTTACATTTACGCTCCATTATCTGTACTTTCCACTCCTTACATTTACACTCCATTATCTGTACTTTCCACTCCTTACATTTACGCTCCATTATCTGTACTTTCTACTCCTTACATTTACGCTCCATTATCTGTACTTTCTACTCTTTACATTTACGCTCCATTATCAGTACTTTCCACTCTTTACATTTACGCTCCATTATCTGTACTTTCCACTCCTTACATTTACACTCCATTATCTGTACTTTCCACTCCTTACATTTACGCTCCATTATCTGTACTTTCTACTCCTTACATTTACGCTCCATTATCTGTACTTTCTACTCCTTACATTTACGCTCCATTATCTGTACTTTCTACTCCTTACATTTACGCTCCATTATCAGTACTTTCTACTCCTTACATTTACACTCCATTATCAGTACTTTCTACTCCTTACATTTACGCTCCATTATCAGTACTTTCTACTTACATTTACGCTCCATTATCTGTACTTTCTACTCCTTACCTTTGCCCGTACTAACCTCTATACCACCATACTAACCACTACACCACCATACTAACCTCTACACCACCGTACTAATCACTACACCACCATACTAACCACTACACCACCATACTAACCAATACACCACCGTACTAACCTCTATACCACCATACTAATCACTACACCACCATACTAACCTATACACCACAGTACTAATCACTACACCACCATACTAACCACTACACCACCATACTAACAACTACACCACTGTACTAACCACTACACCACCGTACTAACCACTACACCACCGTACTAACCACTACACCACCATACTAACCACTACACCACCATACTAACCTCTACACCACCGTACTAATCACTACACCACCATACTAACAACTACACCACCATACTAACCACTACACCACCGTACTAACCACTAAACCACCATACTAACCGCTACACCACCGTCCTAACCACTAAACCACCATACTAACCACTACACCACCATACTAACCTCTACACCACCGTACTAGTCACTACACCACCATACTAACCACTACACCACCATGCTAACCACTACACCACCGTACTAACCACTACACCACCATACTAACCACTACACCACCATACTAACCACTACACCACCATGCTAACCACTACACCACCGTACTAACCTCTATACCACCATACTAATCACTACACCACCATACTAACCTCTACACCACCGTACTAATCACTACACCACCATACTAACCACTACACCACCATACTAACAACTGCACCACTGTACTAACCACTACAGCACCGTACTAACCACTACACCACCGTACTAACCACTAAACCACCATACTAACCTCTACACCACCGTACTAACCTCTACACCACCGTACTAATCACTACACCACTGTACTAACCAGTACACCACCATACTAACCTCTACACCACCGTACTAATCACTACACCACCGTACTAACCACTACACCACCGTACTAACCACTACACCACCATACCAACCACTACACCACCATACTAACAACTGCACCACTGTACTAACCACTACACCACCGTACTTACCACTACACCACCATACTAACCACTACACCACCATACTAACCACTACACCACCGTACTAACCACTACACCACGGTACTAACCACTACACCACCATACTAACCACTACACCACCATACTAACCTCTACACCACCGTACTAATCACTACACCACCATACTAACAACTACACCACCGTACTAACCACTACACCACCGTACTAACCACTAAACCACCATACTAACCGCTACACCACCGTCCTAACCACTAAACCACCATACTAACCACTACACCACCATACTAACCTCTACACCACCGTACTAGTCACTACACCACCATACTAACCACTACACCACCATGCTAACCACTACACCACCGTACTAACCTCTATACCACCATACTAATCATTACACCACCATACTAACCTCTACACCATACTAACCACTACACCACCATACTAACAACTGCACCACTGTACTAACCACTACACCACCGTACTAACCACTACACCACCATACTAACAACTGCACCACCGTACTAACCACTACACCACCGTACTAACCACTACACCACCGTACTAACCACTAAACCACCATACTAACCGCTACACCACCGTACTAACCACTACACCACGGTACTAACCACTACACCACCATACTAACCTCTACACCACCGTACTAGTCACTACACCACCATACTAACCACTACACCACCATACTAACCACTACACCACCCTACTAACCACTACACCACCGTACTAACCACTACACCACCATACTAACCACTACACCACCATACTAACCTCTACACCACCATGCTAACCACTACACCACCGTACTGACCTCTATACCACCATACTAACCTCTACACCACCGTACTAATCACTACACCACCATACTAACCTCTACACCACCGTACTAATCACTACACCACCATACTAACCACTACACCACCATACTAACAACTGCACCACTGTACTAACCACTACAGCACCGTACTAACCACTACACCACCGTACTAACCACTAAACCACCATACTAACCTCTACACCACCGTACTAACCTCTACACCACCGTACTAATCACTACACCACCGTACTAACCAGTACACCACCATACTAACCTCTACACCACCGTACTAATCACTACACCACCGTACTAACCACTACACCACCGTACTAACCACTACACCACCATACCAACCACTACACCACCATACTAACAACTGCACCACTGTACTAACCACTACACCACCGTACTTACCACTACACCACCATACTAACCACTACACCACCATACTAACCACTACACCACCGTACTAACCACTACACCACGGTACTAACCACTACACCACCATACTAACCACTACACCACCATACTAACCTCTACATCACCATACTAACCACTACACCACCATACTAACCACTACACCACCATACTAACCACTACACCACCGTACTAACCACTAAACCACCATACTAACCACTACACCACCATACTAACCACTAAACCACCATACTAACCACTACACCACCATACTAACCACTACACCACCGTACCACCAAGATTAAAACCAAATTTAGAAATTTACTGAGTAACACAAACTTCACCAATTTCTTGCATGTAAGACCTGTAGTTAGATCTGTTACTGTCGCCCCCACGTGTAGAAATCCCTCCCTGTTTCAAGCATTTAATGCTGATTTCTGAGCATTTTTGAACAATATTGGAACCAAAACGTGGAATCAATAAGCAGAAACAACATCAGATTTGAAGAAATCCAAACGAGACCCCATCCTGTTAATGATTACTGGTAACTGAGCTGCTCTACTTTCAGGTTGCGCAAGAAAAAGCGTTCCAAACGTGGACGGCTGCAGCCAAACCTGCAAAGGTGCTGCGTTATGCGGCTACAGAATATAGTGAAGCTGGAGCACATACCATATGAGACACAGTTAAAGAAACCAGGTGACAAACACATGTACTTCAGTGCTTCTTAAAGCTTAAAGGTGCATATGAGTTACTTTCCAGCACCTGCACTGCTGTGGAACTGAAAACAAGACTAAGAAGCAGCATCAAAATTCAGACATGGAGCGACACCCTTAATGCAAAGACAGTAAACATGTGATCTACTCACAGTGGGTCGCATAGTGTGAGCAGTGGTGAAGCTAGAAGAGCAGCAGTGATCCACAGCAGGTCCACCCGCAGCATCCTGCCTGTCTGATCTGCCTGTGTCTGAATGAGTGGGCCCGAATTACCAGCACAGCTTATATTAACACCCCTTCATCTTCCACAGTTCAATGCACCACAGTTCAAAGGAGAGTGTGCGTGTGTGTGCACAGATGCACATCAGCCCCCAACCTTATCTCTCCATTAGTAACAAAATAAACACACACACACACACACATACAAACATATAATTTTAACTTTACTGCTTTATTAAATCAACTTTCATCGCTCACTCAGTGAATATATATATATATATATATATATATATATATATATATATATATATATATATATATATATATATATATATATATATATATATATATATTCTCCTGGATGCCCCAGACATTGTATGAATGTGTTCAGTTCCTTCAGCAGCAATCTTGATTTAGCTTAATGAAGTACTGAGCAGTCAAAGCAGGTATTAGATGAGAACTGTAAATAATACTGGGTTGTTTAGGAGAAGCTTGGAAAGGGTTAAATAAACTCTTACAGTACTTATACTGTTTAATATTTAATAATAAAGTGTTTACTGAGTAAATATAGCTTTTTCAATGTAATAATTTTCCCAATTGCCTAAAACCTTTACACAGTGGTGTAATTATGAAGGTAAATTATTATTATATAATAACACTATGATCTCTACAGTTCACAGACATGTTGGTATATTAATCATTAAGGGAACTGACAGTAAGCAGTTGCTCTATTTGTCAGACTTTCTCGTAATCACTCTGTTTGTATTCTCTCTCTCAGACTAACCTTTGAGTGTTTGGAAACACCGCTATTGATTTATTGTTGCGGTATCATGAGGAGGTCTGGAGCTGTTAGAGTAGCACCAGCATCAGTTTTAGTTTACACTGTATATAACAGTGTATAAATTAAGGTTTCGGAAGACTAGAAACAGACAATGATAGTTTTTTTTTAATTATATATATATATATATATATATATATATATATATATATATATATATATATATATATATATATATATATATATATAATCTAACACAGACCTGCTCAGTGTGGAAACATGGCAAAATCCAGAACATGACAAACTCACCACGGTTACAACCTTTTAAACACTTTCTGATTCATATACAGCACAGAGTGAGCGTGAGCAGCTGAGGTGGGTTTGTAGGCTGTTTTGCAGAGAGCACTACCAGAGATCTTTATGAACCCTCCAGCTCCCCCTGCTGATCAACACAGAGAATATAAACCCTCCAGCTCCCCCTGTTGATCAACACAGAGAATATAAACCCTCCAGCTGATCATCACAGAGACTATAAACCCCTCCAGCTTATCATCACAGAGACTATAAACCCTCCAGCTTATCATCACAGAGACTATAAACCCTCCAGCTGATCATCACAGAGACTATAAACCCTCCAGCTGATCATCACAGACTATAAACCCTCCAGCTGATCATCACAGAGACTATAAACCCCTCCAGCTTATCATCACAGAGACTATAAACCCTCCAGCTTATCATCACAGAGACTATAAACACTCCAGCTGATCATCACAGACTATAAACCCTCCAGCTTATCATCACAGAGACTATAAACCCTCCAGCTGATCATCACAGAGACTATAAACCCCTCCAGCTTATCATCACAGAGACTATAAACCCTCCAGCTTATCATCACAGAGACTATAAACCCTCCAGCTGATCATCACAGAGACTATAAACCCTCCAGCTGATCATCACAGAGACTATAAACCCCTCCAGCTGATCATCACAGAGACTATAAACCCTCCAGCTGATCATCACAGAGACTATAAACCCTCCAGCTGATCATCACAGAGACTATAAACCCCTCCAGCATATCATCACAGAGACTATAAACCCTCCAGCTGATCATCACAGAGAATATAAACCCTCCAGCTGATCATCACAGAGACTATAAACCCTCCAGCTGATCATCACAGAGACTATAAACCCCTCCAGCTTATCATCACAGAGACTATAAACCCTCCAGCTTATCATCACAGAGACTATAAACCCTCCAGCTGATCATCACAGAGACTATAAACCCTCCAGCTGATCATCACAGACTATAAACCCTCCAGCTGATCATCACAGAGACTATAAACCCCTCCAGCTTATCATCACAGAGACTATAAACCCTCCAGCTTATCATCACAGAGACTATAAACCCTCCAGCTGATCATCACAGACTATAAACCCTCCAGCTTATCATCACAGAGACTATAAACCCTCCAGCTTATCATCACAGAGACTATAAACCCTCCAGCTGATCATCACAGAGACTATAAACCCTCCAGCTGATCATCACAGAGACTATAAACCCTCCAGCTGATCATCACAGAGACTATAAACCCTCCAGCTGATCATCACAGAGACTATAAACCCCTCCAGCATATCATCACAGAGACTATAAACCCTCCAGCTGATCATCACAGAGACTATAAACCCTCCAGCTGATCATCACAGAGACTATAAACCCTCCAGCTGATCATCACAGAGACTATAAACCCCTCCAGCTTATCATCACAGAGACTATAAACCCTCCAGCTGATCATCACAGAGACTATAAACCCTCCAGCTGATCATCACAGACTATAAACCCTCCAGCTGATCATCACAGAGACTATAAACCCCTCCAGCTTATCATCACAGAGACTATAAACCCTCCAGCTTATCATCACAGAGACTATAAACCCCTCCAGCTGATCATCACAGAGACAATAAACCCTCCAGCTGATCATCACAGAGACTATAAACCCTCCAGCTGATCATCACAGAGGCTATAAACCCCTCCAGCTGATCATCACAGAGACTATAAACCCTCCAGCTGATCATCACAGAGACTATAAACCCTCCAGCTGATCATCACAGAGACTATAAACCCTCCAGCTGATCATCACAGACTATAAACCCTCCAGCTGATCATCACAGAGACTATAAACCCCTCCAGTTTATCATCACAGAGACTATAAACCCTCCAGCTTATCATCACAGAGACTATAAACCCTCCAGCTCCCCCTGCTGATCATCACAGAGACTATAAACCCTCCAGCTCCCCCTGCTGATCATCACAGAGACTATAAACCCTCCAGCTCCCCCTGCTGATCAATACAGAGACTATAAACCCTCCAGCTCCCCCTGCTGATCATCACAGAGACTATAAACCCTCCAGCTCCCCCTGCTGATCATCACAGAGACTATAAACCCTCCAGCTCCCCCTGCTGATCAATACAGAGACTATAAACCCTCCAGCTCCCCCTGCTGATCAATACAGAGACTATAAAACCCTCCAGCTCCCCCTGCTGATCATCACAGAGACTATAAAACCCTCCAGCTCCCCTGCTGATCAATACAGAGACTATAAACCCTCCAGCTCCCCCTGCTGATCATCACAGACATTATAAAGCCCCCTAGCTCCCCCTGCTGATCAACACAGAGATGGTGTTGTGTTGTGGTTAGTACGGTGGTGTAGTGGTTAGTAAGGTGGTGTAGTGGTTAGTACGGTGGTGTAGTGGTTAGTATGGTGGTGTAGTGGTTAGTACGGTGATGTAGTGGTTAGTATGGTGGTGTAGTGGTTAGTATGGTGGTGTAGTGGTTAGTACGGTGGTGTAGTGGTTAGTATGGTGGTGTAGTGGTTAGTACGGTGGTGTCTTGGTTATTATGATGGTGTAGTGGTTAGTACGGTGGTGTAGTGGTTAGCACGGTGGTGTAGTGGTTAGTAGGGTGGTGTAGTGGTTAGTAGGGTGGTGTAGTGGTTAGTACGGTGGTGTAGTGGTTAGTACGGTGGTGTAGTGGTTAGTATGGTGGTATAGTGGTTAGTACGATGGTGTAGTGGTTAGTATGGTGGTGTAGTGGTTAGTACGATGGTGTAGTGGTTAGTATGGTGGTGTAGTGGTTAGTACGGTGGTGTAGTGGTTAGTAAGGTGGTGTAGTGGTTAGTATGGTGGTGTAGTGGTTAGTAAGATGGTGTAGTGTTTAGTATGGTGGTGTAGTGGTTAGTAAGGTGGTGTAGTGGTTAGTAAGGTGTTGTAGTGGTTAGTACGGTGGTGTAGTGGTTAGTATGGTGGTGTATTGGTTAGTATGGTGATGTAGTGGTTAGTACGGTGGTGTAGTGGTTAGTATGGTGGTGTAGTGGTTAGTATGGTGGTGTAATGGTTAGTACGGTGGTGTAGTGGTTAGTATGATGGTGTAGTGGTCAGTATGGTGGTGTAGTGGTTAGTACGGTGGTGTAGCGGTTAGTACGGTGGTGTAGCGGTTAGTATGGTGGTGTAGCGGTTAGTATGGTGGTGTAGTGGTTAGTACGGTGGTGTAGTGGTTAGTACGGTGGTTTAGTGGTTTGTACGGTCGTGTAGTGGTTAGCACGGTGGAGTAGTGGTTAGTATGGTGGTGTAGCGGTTAGTATCGTGATTTAGTGGTTAGTATGGTGGTTTAGTGGTTTGTACGGTCGTGTAGTGGTTAGCACGGTGGAGTAGTGGTTAGTACGGTGGTGTAGTAGTTGGCCATGCAATGGACTGGTAACCTGTCCATGGTGATTACAGAAGCACTCAGAGTGAGACACATACTTAAGAGACATCCCATTCTTAATCCATAGGGTTTAATATGATGTCGGCCCAACCTTTGCAGCTATAACAGCTTCAACTTCTCTGGGAAGGCTCTCCACACGATTTAGAAGAGTGTTAATGGAAATGTTTGATCGTTCTTCGAGAAGAACATTGACGAGGTCAGACACTGATGTTGGATAAGAAGGTCTGGCTCGCAGTCTCCACTTTAATTCATCCCAAAGGTGTTCTATCAGGTTGAGGTCAGGACTGTGCAAGCCAGTCAAGTTCTTCCACGCCAAACTCGCTCCTCCATGTCTTTATGGAGCTGCTTTGTACACTGGTAGGCAGTCATGTTGAAACAGGAAGAGACTGTCCCCAAACTGTCCCCACAAAATGGTCTGCTGAAGCATTAAGAGTTTCTTTCATTGGAACTGAGGGTCCGAGCCCAACTCCTGAAAAACAACCCCCTCCACCAAACTTTACACTAAGCACAATGCAGTCAGACGAGTACTGTTCCCCTGACAACTGCTAAACCCAGACTCACCCATCGGATTGCCAGATAGAGAAGTGTCATTGCATCCGCTGACCCGCTCTGTCATTGTTCGTGTTCTACCACTTGGTGTCTGAGTTGCTGTCGTTCTCAATCACTTCCACTTTGTTAAAACACCACTGACAGTCCACTGTGGAATATTTAGTAGTGAGGAAACTTCACTACTGGACTTGTAGCACAGGTGGCGTCCTATCATGGTACCATGCTGAAGTTCACTGAGCTCCTGAGAGAGACCCACTCTTTCACTAATGTGTGTAGAAGCAGTCTGCAGGACTAGCTGCTGGTTTTATACACCTGTGGCCATGAAAGTGATTGGAACACCTGAATTCAATGATTGGGATGGGTGAGTAAATGCTTACCAATATAGTCTGTCTATATCTCTGTCAATCCACTCCACTTACATGCTCTGCTGTAGTGCAGCTACTGTAATTTGATATATTAAAGATGTAACAGGATGCAAGAAATGTGACAAAGACATGGACAAGTTGATTTTATTTGTTTTATTTTGGGAAGTTTATTTGATGTTCTGCTTCAGGTAAGACCACTCAGAAAGTTTGACTTCTGAGAATAAATGTTACTCGCGAATAAACGATGGCAAAGCTGTAAATCTGGAGTCACAGTTTTAGTAAAAGCAAAGCTGAGTATGTGGGATATTCCTTAAAAAACAGGGCTTATTAAACAACACTGACATCAGCATCCCTGACGTTTATGTAGTGCATCCGAAGTTCATGAGATTCTGAGCGAGTCCAGTGATGCCCACGTACTTCTCTCTGAATTCTGGTGTTTGACCTTCTTGGCTGGTGGGCCAGTATTCAATCCACGTCTGCTCGCCCAGGATGTACTGCAGCCTGACAACAGACAGCACAACAGTGGAAGGTTTTACATACAACCACTCTTAGACGAAGGAGAGTTCCACTGGAAACATGTGAAATAGTTCATTACAGACTCGGATTTCATTTCAGTGGTGGTGATGAGTCGAGGTCCACTGCACAGACATAGTTTCTATATGAGAATGGTATTAATACTAAAATTCCCCAAAAAAGACCTTTCTCGTCTCGCCTTACGCTTTCTTAAGGGAGCAAGCCATTAAACTTCAGAAGTCTGGTTCCCATCACCACCACTGTGAACAATTACGACTGTAAGTTTGTCTGGAACAAAGCATCTCATATTAAACCACACTGATTGGCTGTAATTACACTGC
Organism: Megaleporinus macrocephalus; assembly: GCA_021613375.1. Lineage (NCBI taxonomy): Eukaryota > Metazoa > Chordata > Actinopteri > Characiformes > Anostomidae > Megaleporinus > Megaleporinus macrocephalus. Next base: position 40,637,667 of record CM038722.1, on the reverse strand, counting down.
AATGCTGTCATTTTGAAGTGGAAATTTATTTAAGAATTATATAAACATAAAAAGTGAATTATGACTTTTTGAAATTTAAATTTTGGCAAATTCAAATTTATTATAATTGCAGTCACCTTTTTGCTGTTTAACATAATTTAATTAAATTTATTCATTTAATTATTGAATTTTAATTTAAGTATTTTGTGTAACTATTGACTTCTAAAGACAGATTTAACTAATTATATATATATATATATATATATGTATATATATATATATATATATATATATATATATATATATATATATATATATATATATAATTGTGCATATAAATGCACAAACATTACCTTCCATCTACTCTTGGTAGGTCAACACTTCGGCCCATGATGAGGTACGTCTTGTCTTTCTCAAATTCAAAAGATTCTCTGCAGTTAGAGTGACCCATGAAGCTCCTCTCTTCTCCTTCCACACCTGCATCAGTACCTGCACAACAAGAGCACACAATAATGCAGACACGGCCCACAAATCCTAGAATTTAGAAGCTATTTAAGAAAGAAAAAAAAAACCAGTGAAAACATTCAAGACATAAGCCTTGCCCTCCCTTCCAGTGCTTAGGATGCATCCGGATACCCACTTTTGAGCATTGCAGCATTAATGAGCAGTACAGTTCTCCATGAAATTAGAGCCAGCCAGAGAAGAACAACGTGGGTACATAGTTGGGTATGTGCAGTATCAACAAAATCAATATTTGAAGCAAAGCAAGTCAAACCGTATCACCAGTTGAAAGGATGAAAGCCTCAACATTAGTGGTTTGCTGGTAACGTATCAGGATTGGTGTGTAATATGAGCTACATTATTTCGACCCTACCGTATTCACCGTATTTGGCCACACCCACTTTCAAGCGTTTGTTTCTTCCGCCTTTATGTTAGAACTTCCAATCAGTTAACCAAAATGAATACAGTTATATGGGAGGAGAGGTTCTAAGAATTTCGAATGAGAAGGTGGTCTGAGGTTACTTATGGAGACATGTTTAATTACTCTGTACTCTCGGAAGGTGTAGACAGTTCAGTAAAAAAACTATAAAAGTACTGAAGCGTATCAGTATCTGCACAGAGGGAAGGTGGGCGTGTCCTCCTACACACAGACGGTGAGTTTATATTTCTGAAAGCCGGTTAAACCCAAGTCCAGCCAGCTGCCCGAGCCACTCTGCGTGAGTGTTAGTTACAGTCCAGATAGCCTAGCGCGGTGGACACTGATCAGAAAACAGTTACTGAACTGATAGACTCACCAGCACCCGACACGTCTGCTTCCTCTGAGCTTCATAAGAGAGACATTTCTCTGGATAAGGAGGCTCTGGTGCTGGTTCTCCTCCACAGAATGGTAAGAGCAGACATACGGAGGTTTGGGTGGATGTTTTAAATTTAGAGCTTCAGTCAGAGACGCAGGTGGTCTTCTTTTGAAGGCGGCTTTACAACACTCTGATCTTTATGTGCTTTGTTCGTAACTCTGTTGTTCAAGACAAGTTTTCCTCTTTCAATTACTGACTCCCTCTAACTGAACATGTTATTCTAGTCATTTTATATGTTTGTTGTTTTGCTTGTAATCAGTATCAACGTATTCGCGGGTGCACCGGAAGTTCTAACACAAAGTAAACAAAGATGGCCCCCCCAGTGTTGTCATGGAAAATAGCGTGAATAGCGAGGACCCACAGCTGCATGTCATCAATAGAACTTTTCTTTGTTATTATCTGTGTAGCACCAGTTGCACCAGCTAAAACTAAGTTTGATTGTTGACTATAGTTTCAATGTAAACTGCCACTATGTTTCAATTCTAGTAGCTCATAAACGTGAACGTTTGGACCAAGTAACAATAGTTTTACTGTAAGTTAAACCTTAAGATTTGCACGTATAATTAATAAAGCCCCAGTTTGAACGTCGAAACAATTCCAAGCCATATCAGATCAGGAAAAACACATCCAAAGAGAAAAACCTGTATCTCTATTTTTATTTATATTTTTCTTTATCATTCAAACACAAACACGCTCTTTATATCCTGTGAGAATTTCATGAATAATGGAACAAAAGACTTCAAAATAGCTTGGGAAACATTCTGGTTCCATTGACTTCCATTGAAAGTAAAGACAGTTTTTGCCCTCTCCTGTAAAGTTAGCGTTAACTTTTTTGCTAGACAAGTATGTAATGTGCCGTGTTAATGTCAGTAAGCAGTACTGATGGTCTCCTGAGTATAAACTTAATTTTGTGCGGCAGCATTTTGATCTCTGATGACTTTTCGCACTACCAGTTAAGATGTACTGTAAGTGAAAATTTGTGTGGCTAGTTATAAACTAACTTCTTCCAGTGTAAGAGTCACACCCCAACTTACCATCAAACTTACCATCAAACTTACCATCAAGCTTTTACTCCTCAGTGATCACAATAATGTCTGAATAACATGATAAGTGATATTGATCTTTGGCAAATCTATGTTGTGCAAATAGTCAATATACAACCATTTAAGGCAAATTATGTAACTGCATATGATTCTGAATGTCTGTTCATGATGATGCATTGCCGCAGTTTAATAATGCAATATAACAATGCCATGATGTCTTGTTACACCTACTTTATAACTAAATAGATATCAAGGCTCCTAACATATCTTTATTTTCCTGGTGTGACACAGTGGATCACAGTGTTGGATCTATTTCAAACACTTTGTTGGGATTGATAATAATAAATAATAACAAACAGATAGTCATACCTTCTTTCAGGACCTGTTCGATCCTCATGGTATAGAAGTCAGTGTATGGACTTAAATCACTGCTCACAACTTTGACCTTGTACACTGTAAAAGGCAAACCCAATTTCTTATCACTCATATTGCAAAGCTTTGATCAGTTATTACAATATAATACATAAACAGTGGATGCAAATGCGGTCAGTTTCAAGCGTTTACCGTAATCCATGCCAACTTCACAGGCCTTTTTCTCCCGATCTTTTTCCTCGATTTTAAGTTTTTTCTGGGCGCTGCAGTTTTCTGTACCAAAACAAATTGAGTGTTTATACTTTTAAATTATTCCTTTTTCACCAAATTACAACCAAAAGGGTTATTTGACTTGAACAGGTTACCGAAAAAAAAAAATACAGACAATGTTTTTATGAGTTTTTCTTTAGTATTAGCAACATAGCTTTAAATACCCGTACCTTCAGCACACTGGCAGAGACCCTGCTGATCATTGCACAGTCTGTTCAGAGCTCCATCTTTCTTCACAGGATGGTAGAACTTCACGCAGCGTTGACCTTTTGAAAGCACAAGTGTTTATTGCAGTAAATATGTATGTACTGCAGGTATGGGGTGGACTGAGGGGCCAAGGCCCACTCGTTTTGAAAGGTAGTTACTCATCACATGCAAAGTTGTTATTTTCGTGCATTTTCATGACTTTTAAATACACAATACTAGCTAAACCCTCCTAAAAGCATTACAGGTTTTTGTAGACATAGACATCCTGGTAAAAAACAGGAAACAAGAATAAAAATTTAAAGGCTGTTACACACCAAACGTAATGTGGAAAATATAAAATGAAAAATATTTCAACATGATATTTTCCGGCATTGATACTACACACGCTAGATGTGAGATGTTTTAATTTTTTTGGAATTTCACCAAATTGTTTGCCATGAAGAATGTCTATGAGAATGTCATTTTTTATGAACTGCTAAAAAACGTCCTTGACCCAATTAATTTTTATACAATTTAAATATGCATTATTTTCTTATATAAAACAATAACAGTAATACAGTTAAACTACCTTTCTGATTATATAATAAAGTTAAACTTACTTTCTGATTATATAATAAAGGACAACTAAGTTTCTGATTACATGTACTGAAGTTAAACTAAACTTTTGATTATATAATAAAGGCAAACTAACTTTCTGATTATATAATGTAGTTATATTATATTTTTAATTATATAATAAAGGCAAATAAACTTTCTGATAATTTAATAAAATTATATTAACTTTCTGATTACATAATGAAGTTATAATAATTTTCTGATCATATAATGAAATTATATTAACTTTCTGATAATATAATGAAACAATACTAGTTTTCTGCTCATATAATGAAATTATATCACTTTTCTAATCATATAATGAAGTTATATTAACTTTCTGATTATACAATGAAGTTATACAAATTTTTTGATCATATAATGACATTAACTTTTTGATTATATAATGAAGCTATACTAATTCTTGATCATATAATGAAGTTATATTAACTTTTTAATTATATACTGTAGTTATATTAACTTTCTGATTATACAATAAAGGCAAACTAACTTTCTGATTACATAGGAAAGTTATATTAACTTTCTGATTATATAATGAAGTTATAGTAATTTTCTGATCATATAATAAAAGTTTATTAACTTTCTGGTTATATAATGAAGTTATAGTAATTTTCTGATCATATAATAAAAGTTTATTAACTTTCTGATTATATAATAAAGTTCAGCGAAGTAAGCTTTTACACTATATCACTGTCACTGAGATATTGTACTATACCAAAATGAAATTTTAACTATGTTTCTGGCATGAGTGCATAAGAGCTTGCAGCTTCTTACTGGGAGAGTAGTACTCGTACACAGTGATGCCAGCGGGTTGAAGCATAGCCACTTCAGTGACCTTGTGCATTCTGAAAGCAATCCTGTCAATCTCTGCATGAGACACCTGGTGATATACGTGCAAATTATGTATGTTGTGTTAATATATACATATTTTACATGTAGTATATGTATACATTCATTAGTATGTCATTAGGAATTTTAACAAAATATTAGTCTGCTGATGGGTGGTCTTCATATGTACCTTATCTAGGTAGAGGATGAGGGAGCCTCGTTCTGAAAGTTGTTTATCCATCTCGAACTTCTGAATATATCTGTCGCTTCCGGTGGTTAGCTGTTGTAAACACATGGAAAAATATCTTTAAAAATCTTTTTTATCTTTATATGTAAAAAAATTACATACAAAGATGTACATAAAGTATATAAACATAACTATCTATAAGATATATAAAACTAGAATTGTTTGGGCACGAATGCTGGAAATTAGTTTTGTATTGTTTAGTTTTGTTTTACCAATATATCATGTATTTTTAACTACAGATCTAATAATTTCTTTGCATTGTAGAAATGCATGTATTTACAGAAAAATATGCATACCACATTTTTTCTTAAAGGTTTCAAGCTTTCCACTCAGAAACGTACACAAAACTGTACAAACTTGCATCTTTTATGCATGAAATAGATGTTAAACCTATAAGTTTAAGAAAATTAAACTTTTATAATACTTTTAATTGAGTTTACTTAAATGTTGTACCAAGTAAAGCAAGTAAAAGTCCCAACATTTAAAGAGGTTTATTAACTTCATCTAAAATACATTCAATCTGTTATTAAATTATATTCTGCCAAAATTACATTTTTATCAGTATTAAATTAATGAGCTTACTTTACTGTTTCTACTATTAAAATATTTCCTTACATCTACGAGATCCCGTTCATCCACCACGAATCCTGTCAGCAGTCCGATATCCAGAATTGACATAGTGGCATCTCTGGTTGGACTCCTGTAGCTATTGAGATGAATAAAAGCAATATTTTAAAACAGATGCAAGACATACAATCAACGAATACTTGATCTCAAATATTTCTATAAATATTTAGCCACAAAATAGATGCACTGAGTTTAACACATTTTCTGCTGTTATACTCACAAGACTTCAATGGTGACCCAGTAACTTTCTTTAGCGTCACGATATGTGGCTAAAAAGAGATTTACACATTAAAGTATAGGGAGTCGCTGGGTTCTGCGTCTCGACTAGAAAAACTTGGGATGTATTTGGATTGCGGTGAAACTTACGCTCTCGTTGTCTTTCCATCTTAACATTAAGATCAAAATCTTTGCAGTCACTGTCCTTCTCAGTGGGCCTAGCGTAGTACAGTGTTAATACCTAGTAGAAGGATAGTCATTCACAAATAACCATTAATTATTACCACAAAATCTTCAGAATTTTTGGGCCATATATGTCCAAAAGTATGTGGAGATCAGGCTGTTACATCTGTATGAGCTTGTTGGAAGTTCCATTTCAAAACCATGGACACTGATTTGGAGTGATTGCTCCAATGTGTATAGTCTTCTTAGGCTTGTGTGCAGCTGCTCAACCATTAAATGAAGTTATGAAATAACTTAAGTTTGGGAGAAGGACCACGCCCAAACTCCTCCCTTCAATCATTACACGCTCTATATAAACCACTCCTCTGCCCTCACCTTCTCGTGACGAAATTCGCACCCCACCACCTCCCCAGCTCCTCCAACTCTTCCAAAATCTTACTCACTCTTCACTTGGCAAAAAAAGGGGGGGGTCTGGCTTCAAAATCTAGCAGCAGAAGCCACCCAGAACTCCAGCCCCAAGTTTCTCGGAGTTCCCCGCCTTGCCCTGCCTTAGTGGTCCGCACTTCGCAAACTCTTTGATGCACAAGCTACGGAAACCCCTTCTAATGCACAGCATGGGTCAAACCTGACCTGTATTTATTTCCTATGTTATTGTATATATTGAGTGTCTATTTGGTAAATCTAGTAAAATCAGTTTATTTCATTATTTAATGTTCCAGGTGTTCATTAAAAACCTTATTTTTGACCTAGCAGGACAGACAATGAATCAGATCAACTTAAGTCGCATCCTGTGAGTTCTTCAGAACAGCCTCTTCTACTGCCAGTGTTTGCCTATTAGAGACTGTATGGCTATGTGCTTGATTTTATGCCCAATGAGTGTGTCTGGAGCACCCAGACTCAATAAGTAAGATGTGTCCACATACTTTTGGCCGCATAGTGTAGTGTTCATGTGTGAATACTCACTTTGAGAGATCCCACACCGGTTCCCTTAGCAGTGATATTAAATTCCTGCTTGAGCTGAACCTGTAGATTCACAAACACAGAAGCCTCTAATTTAGTCGTAATCATTTCAGGGTTTAAGGACCACAGAGGAAACGGTCAGGTGAACGCTGGCTGGACGTAAAGAGTGTGTTTAACCTTGTCTGAGCGTGTGAGGTGTGAGGTATCCCTTCGGAACGACCATCTGACAGATTTGCTTCGTCCACTCACAGACACCTCCACATCCAGGTTAGAATCCTGAAGTGTCTTCACCTGTTTGTAGTACTCAGCCACAGATTGGAAGACCATGATAGTCGCCTGCAGGACAGATAATATGCAGAGATGGGATGCAGTAACTAAACAAAAACATATTAATCGATTAACATGATATAGAGACTATTCTCTGTAAAATTGAGATGTATGACAAGTTTTATAGCTAATTTGCTCATTTTAGCCCATTATCCAGCTGTCATTGTTAAGTTGTTGTAGCTGCACAGCTGATGTTGGATGGCTGATTACTCAGCTAGCTGTCTTTTTTGAGTTCATTCTCTGTTAAATTTGATATTGTAAATTTGTTTTAGCTGTATAGTAAATGTTGCTAATTGCTTGGATAACTGTACCTTTTTGCTCAAGAATTCATTCTCTGTTTGGGAAATTTGTAATTGTAAAGTTGTTGTAGCTGCATAACTGATGTTAGGTGGCTGATTACTCTGTTGCCTGTATTGTTTTTACTTAAGAGTTGATTCTCTGATTACTTGGTTAGCTTTATCTTTTTGAGTTTATTCTCTGTCAAATTTGTAATTGAAAAGTTGTTTTAGCTACATGGTTGATGTTGGTTGGCTGATTACTTGGTTAACTGTAACTTTTTGCTACAGAGTTCATTCTCTGGGTTATTGTAAATTTGTTTTAGGTTGTATGAATGTCTGTATGCTGTTTGATTTGCTAATTTTAACTGATTACTTGGCTACTTGGTATTCTTGATATAGAGTTTCTCTGTAAAATTGAGATGTATGGCTAGTTTTATGGCTAATTTGCTCATTTTAGCTGATTATTTCGCTAACTGTTGTTTTTAGCTTGAGAGTTAATTCTCTGTTTGGGAAATGTGTCATTGTAATCTTGTTTTAGCTTCATGACTAACTTTGACTGACTGATTTGCTCATGTAGCTCATTACTTTGTCTTTTGCTACACATTTTCAGTTTGTAAAATTTGTCATTGTATAGTTGTTTTAGCTGTATGGCTTTTTTTGGCTGATTGTTTGGCTAAATTTGACGTTTTGCTTAAGAGTTCATTCCTTGTTTGGGAACTTTGTTATAGTGAATTTGTTGAATTTGTTGATTTGTTAACTTAGGCCAATTACTGGACTAACTAATTGTGTTTTTGGCTCAGAAAAATAAATTATATATATATATATATATATATATATATATATATATATATATATATATATATATATATATATATATATATATAAAATGTGGTTTTGTTTGTACTGTTTTTGGTACTCACACTGGTGGAATTTCAGGCCTGTTTGAAGTTATTTGAAGTTTTTGAATGTATTTGATTGTGTTGTTAAGCATTTGTTTTTCTCTCAGAAAATTCTTACCCACAGTACGGCTGCATGCCTACTGTTTGATTTAAGATTAGCCACTACATGTGGTTTTGGGGTACCAGTGTTTATAGGAATGACTGACCTGTGTTGTGCCACTACTTCCATAACTACTGGTCTGCCTGTTCAGCCAGTGCACGACTTTCCCTGCTGCTTCGAAGTCCTTCGCCTTCACCAGAGCCAACAGGGCATAGGCTGTAGCCTCCAGGGAGAAGTGGTGTCCTCTGGAAACTTGCCAATATGCACCCTCTGTGGTGTTCCAAAAAAAAAAGTATAGCACAACAGAATTTTTCTGAACATTTAATTTCCAGCTATCCAAAACACTTTGTTCCTCTGAATGAGAGCGTCACAGACCTCCAGAGGAATGCTTCATCAGGAGCTCTTTGTCGAATTTGCCAGCGTTGGCCATGGCGTACGAGGTCATAGCGACGGCATAAGGGTTGGTCAGGGTGGGAATTCTCCGTTCCAGGTAATCGATAGCTTTCTTCATGCTCTCTGGAAGACTCTAGGTTAATAAGAAAAAGGAAAGAGAGACAAAACTGTAGTGTGCATTTACTTAAACACGTTTATCGTCACTGTCCAAAGAGAAACAGGTCTCTCCAACATGGCAACTTTACAGGAGAGGTCTTTACTTTCAGTGTAAGTCAATGGAAGTTTTTTTTGGAGTATTTCTATTGGTCCAATCATCTTGAAATTTTCATACAATATAAACGGCAGCTGTTGTGTTCAAATGATGTGGAAGATTTAAAACCAACAAAAATGTAAGATACATATTGTTGCTGTCCAAAGCAAACCAAGCATGTTAGTTTTTTGAGATTTTTAGTTTTTCAATCTTTTTAAATCTATAATGTTTTTTTTTATTTTCGCTTCCTTCTTGCATGGCGATTTTTTACTTTACACTGTGTCAACATTTCATGATGACTGGACCAATAGAAATGTTTCAAAATACCCTGGAGAAAAATTCTGTCTCAATTGACTTATATTAAAAGGAAAGTAAGTTTTTGGCCTCTCCTGTTTTCATTATTTATTTATATATACAGTATCTCCCAAAAGTGAATACACCCCTCTCATATATGTAAATATTGTGTTATATCTATATATCAAAACCTTATAACTCTGAAATAATTACTTTTTAAGGGAATGTACATATTTTAATATGTGAACTTAGTAAAACATTTTCTGAATTTTAAACAATTTCTTTTGCCCCATTTGTCATAGAATTGAATATGGAGTATATAAATGGAGTTATATATTTAATAGTAGCATTAACATAATGTATGATACGGGTTCCATGATTCTGCCATGGAAACTGCTCTTTCATTAAACAGCAGGACAAATAACAAGCACAATGAATAATTTTTGTATAGAGCATAAGCTGATCTGTTGTCACACATGAAGCTTGACTTACAGTGACCAACTTGGCGCAGAGTTCACTTCCTTCTTGCATGGCGATCAGGACGAACGCTGTCAGCGAAGCGTCTGCATCCTTTCCTCGTACGTCCCCCTGGAATCATACGGAACAGCCTTCGCTCAATCCCTGGACTTCACTGAACCAACAGGTTCGAGACGTAAGTGACACCACTGCTGAAAGCTCAACCTACCACCATCTCCCCATGAACCACAGGTGCGTCCTCTTTAAACATGCCGTCGGGCATCTGCGTTTTCAGGACCAGCCACTTCAGGGCGCTGCAGAGCACGTTCTCCTGTATGGTGATGATGTTGTTGGCCATGGCGAAGACTTTGGCCACATACGCAGTAAGCCTTGATCACAGACAGTAGCGTTATACACGATGGGTTATAAGTGAGTTAGTGGTGAACAGGGAGAAACAGGGCAGTATTGTCTCAGAGAGAAGCGGAGGATCTCGTGCAGGTGTCTGTTTACCATGTGCTGCTGGGCCTGTGTATCCATGCGGCGTAAGATCCGTCCTCTTTACGGAAAGTCAGCTCTCGTTCATAACCTGAGAGCAGAGAAAAGCATTATGATTGCTGGGCTGATTCTTTTTCCTTACGTGTTCATGTCTATTCCAAGTCTTCGGTTTCAAAACACTCTGTTACTGAAAAGATACGTCAGGTGACCTTGGGTTTCCTGTAGGGTTTTACTTCTATTAAAGAGCTACAAACTTCCAGATAGGTTGAGATACATATAGATGCTGCCTAAAGAAAACATAGTCTCTTCATTTTTAGGCATTCGACTTTTAGTTTTCTATAAAATTTGAAATCTATAATTGTCCTGTACATTGTTTGAACAGATTTGCAATGTCTTCTGTGGTTCAAATGTTATTAACACAGAGTTGCAACAGCAACCACTGCTGGTGACAAGTCTTCTCACCTGTCTGGATGTGTTTGACAGCTTCGGTACGACGCTGCAGTCCCACTTTCTCCCACTGCTTGGTGGTGTCCAGGTAGTGTGTGGCGATGAGGGGCAGGGTCATGAAGATCATGGTCTGCTCTCCACAGCCGTGAGGCTGCACAATCAGACGTCCCATGAAGTCTCCGCTGATGGCCTGCTCAATTGTCTGACTGACCTCCTGACCTGTAGAGGAGCAAACAAGAACATACACGTTTCAACATAATATATTCTTATATTTAAAAATCTATACTATCTATCTATCTGTCTATCTATCTATCTATCTATCTCAGTATAACTGTATTACTATCCATCTATCTATCTATCTATCTATCTATCTATCTATCTATCTATCTATCTATCTATCTATCTATCTATCTATCTATCCCTCTCAGTATAACTCTATTACTATCTATCTATCTATCTATCTATCTCAGTATAACTGTATTACTATCTATTTATCTATATATCTATCTATCTCAGTATAACTCTATTACTATCTATCTATCTATCTATCTATCTATCTATCTATCTATCTATCTATCTATCTATCTATCTATCTATCTATCCCTCTCAGTACTATCTATCTATCTATCTATCTATCTATCTATCTATCTATCTATCTATCTATCTATCTATCTATCTATCTATCTATCCCTGTCAGTATAACTGTATTACTATCTATCTATCTATCTATCTATCTATCTATCTATCTATCTATCTATCTATCTATCTATCTATCTATCTATCTATCTATCTATCACAGAACCAAGTGGTATCTAGTTGCAAATGAACCAGAATGTTTTCCAACTTTGGTGCATTTCTATTGGTCCATTCATCATGAATTTTTCAAATAATGTAAACGGCAACTGCGGCGTAAATAATGAAAGAATAATTTGTAATCTGTAATTCTCCTGTACACTGTGTCAAAATCTCACTATGATTGGACCAATAGAAATGCTCCAAAATAGCTTGGAAAATTTCTGGTTCCATTGACTTACATATATGTGTATATTTCTTTTTTTTGGGCAGCGCTGATATTTTTGCACAGATACAGTTTGTCTCTGTCTCTTTAACCACACGGGCTTGAATCATGGAGAAAATAAAGAAATGGCTTAATTTCTCTTACCAGACACGGTGATGAACGTATGTGCCGGAGTGTTTGGAATCTGGCCCTCCGGTATATCACTCTTCACATGCACGACTTGCACGCCACCTTTTCCCAGCCGGACAGAGAGGCGAGAAAGATGGAGTATGATAAATGGATTTGTACAGCTGATAAGTATTCTGATTGGATGATGTTGATACAGTGAGAATGTAGAGAAAATTACTCAAATACCCACCAGGTAGCTTAGAGGGGTGGAGCTCCATGTTCTTCTCCTCAATTGATGTTAACACACCTTCAGACTGAGGGAAAGAGAAAAGGTAACAGATCCCTTCAGCGGTTGTCAATATTATGTTTATCGTTGTTGTATGTTTAGTTTTTTTAATTTGTAATTATTACTCTGGTGTTCATTACTGTCACTGCCGGAGTTTTCATGTACCACAGATTCCTCTACCCAAGAACATCAATTCACTCTGCTGGCCATGCTGAACAGTGTTCTCTCAAACCCTCTGAGAAGACTGCTGACGCTCTTCAGCTGACACTTACCACCACCTTCAGGGCCTTCCGGATTCCGTCAGTGAGCGTTGAGTCGAACGCCGCAGCCTTGACCTCAATCCAGTGATTTCCAAGCTCCATGGGGATTATAATGTATGAGATGGATCTGGAGGACTTGGCCTCCACGTTAACTGTGGTGCGGTATTTGCCCTTCCTGCTGGCTGAGCTGCAAACATGCTCCGTCTCGGTAAACTCCACACGCACCTGGTGGGGACAGCAGTGCAGAATAATCGTATTGCCTCATGATGGAAACAATCATCAGTGAACCGAGCACCAACTCTTAAGGAGGCACTTGTGAGAAAGCTCACACACAACCTGAGCACTTAGGTTGTGTTCACACAGTCTTGAGACGACTTTTAAAATAGTGATTCGTATGTGATCAGATCGGATTCGCATGTCCAGACATCACCAACATATCTGCATAGGCTGCTGTGGTTTTGACGCAGTTGTCAGTAAATATATAGTAAATTCATTTGGGCATCCGGTTTGAGACGCATTTGTAATTCTGTAACGGGATTGGAATCCCATTTCAACCCACCTCCAAATTTGGTTTGGATCCAATTGACAGAAATTGGCTTTCGGGTGGGTTTTTGCCTTCCAGACTATCAATAATCAATTTGGATATAATCTGATTCGAACAAGACCTTGTAGTTAGAATTTGAACTGTTAGCTCCTTATTCGAACAACTGCACCCATCCGTGCAGTGAAGCGCCCATATATAACTCAGGGGCAGTAAGTGGTGGGCAGCCCTATCCATGGTAGGGAGGAGTTAGGGGGTGAGTTGTTTTGCTCAAGGGCACTCCAGTCATGTCCTGTAGGTTCAGGGAATCAAACCAGTGACCTTCTGGTCACAAGCTTGGTCCCTGAACCTCCAGCCCATGACTGACCCACATTATTGTTCTACAATCTGTTAAGTGCATTTGACCAGTGCACTGATTAACAAGTGCAGTGTTCGGAATTGTTCTAATGATCCAAAGAACCTGTGTACAGTTGGATCTGCACCACCATCTGTCAGTGTCTATGCAACGTACCTTATGTTTCTTATCTGAGAAGTTGTGTAGGATGGCCTTGATCTCTAACTGCTCGTTGCGCACCGCTGAGTAGGGCAGCTTCAGGTCCAAGAAGAAGTCCTTTCTAACTATCATCTCATAGGGATCAGCCACACAAATACCTAGAGAAGGGGAGTAAAAGAGTTATATTCTGTAATCAACAGTCATTCAGAGTGTCATCCATGTTTATCACAGGACAGTTATCCTTGTCAATGGTCGTAAAACTTGTTTGCCAGGGTTGTCCAGTCTTATCTGCTAAGAGCTAACGTGGTTCCTACAGGGTTCCTAGCCAAATGAGCAGAGGGTTACCTCATTCTACATGTGCCTTCAAGCAGCCAGTCATGCAATCTCCTGCTTTGTTGGAATGAAAACCTGACACAGACTCTTGGCAGGTAAGATTGGACAAACCTGGTTTCTGTAGTTTCAAGAACTTGTTTTTCAGAAGGTCAAATACGAGAAGAGTGTTTCACTGGACACTGACCATGAGTCTTGGACAGGCTGATGGCTAGGATCTGCCAGGTAGTGATGGAGTCTTTCAGATAGTTATTATCCATGTTGAGGACTGTTGTAGGACTAGAAAAAGAAAGCAAGGCACCTATTAGTGTCATGACTCAAATCTAGCCCACTTCTGATGAGTTTAAGCTTGAATTTGCATTTACCATTTGGCACCTCCTTGGCAGTTTGGCAGCACCGTGTCTTCCCAGAGCCAGCTCTCAGGGAACTGAGTACGTGAGGTGATTTCATCAGAGCTTACGTAGAAGTCATCGTCTTCCTCACCTGTGCAAGGTGACATAGAAAGAATTGAACAAGTAGATGAAGAAAAGAAGCTTGCCAAGGTTACAGAGAATCCTGGAAATGACTGATATATGGACCTATGTCTGAATAAATGAGTGGACGCTAATTGATGGGGGAGTTGTGGGCTGGAGGTTAGGGAACCTGTTTCATGACAGGATGTTTGCTGGTTTGATTTCCTAAACCAACAGGACCCAACTAAAGAACACCGAGCAAGACACCTAACCCCAACTGCTTCCCAGGTACTGTGGATAGGGTTGCCCAAAAACCCTGGGCAAGTGTTCTAACAGCCCCCTATTGTGTGTATGTGGGTTTTTCACTGCACAGGTGGGTTAAATGAGGAGGTCAAGTCGTCGAACAAGGAGACGGTTCTTACTGCGAGCCAGGTGCATCTCATTCTCTCCTTCCTCCTTCTTGCGTGTCTCCATCTCCTTGCAGCATTCCAGGAAGGCTTTGACACATTCTGCTCCGTCCGTGATGAACGTAGCCCTCCGCTCACATGTGTAGCGCAGCTTATTCCGCCTCAGTCCGTCCGCGCAGCACTTCTTTTGCTCGCCATTGTATTTTCCAGCTAGATTGGAAGAGGTAGAGATGAGGGCTGGGATGCCAAATACAAGACTGTGGCTAAAAAAGTTATCTGTAAAAAGATCTAGGACTAAGGATGAAATCCAGATGAAATCAAGCCATGCAGTAGCAATGCTGTTAGTCTAGAAGCTTACTCAGTGTGTTGGTGATCTGTGCGACAGTATCAGCTCTGCGTCGTCTCTTCGGTGAAGTGGGACAGTCAATTGCTGTAGGGAAAAAATGTCCTAATTTTTACCTGAAAGACCTCAATCTCTACAAATTCCCACACTTAATGGTCATTGTTACCAAGTGACAGATCGATGACGAACAATTTCCTATTGTTTTTTATATTATACAGAAGTATAATATCTAGTGTACTTGTTCTGGACTCGGTGCCTCCTGCTTTGTCGGACTGGAACAGCAGACCCGCATCATAGAAGACCCCCATACTGTCTTTACCACTGCCAGCCGTACATCCAGTGTCATGCTTCTCAATGATGTTCCAGATCTGTTGGTGAAAATGTAAATATCTATTTAGACACCAAATGATACCCTAACACTACAGATGATCATAGATATTATCGTAGATGTCAGTTCTGATGGAAACCCATTACCTTGTCCTGCGTGAGTCTGTTCTTGTTGAGGACAAAGATGCCCTTGTCAACAGCTACAAGACCAACCTTGGCTCCAGGATCGCCAGTAATTTTGAGACCGAAACGCTCCCCGGGTTCGTATGCCCTCTTGGGCTCTTTTACCTCCACTCTTAGCTGGTTTTAAAAGATGAAAAGGAAGCAGGTTGATAAATGGAAATCTTCAGTTAGAAAGATCTAGTGTACAACTGTCAGAGGAATGTCTGTGGAATGCTACTATGGCAATACTGATATATTCAGGTAACATTCCTACATGCAATGGCGTCTCAACATTGGTAGGGACACAACAACCCACTGACATACCCCCACCGCCCACGCCCCCCCACCCAAGAAAAAGAGGCCTACATATAGCCCACATATGATACAATCAGTTAACCTTATTTTTCACAGTGGAAAAATGTAGGGTAGCAAGTTATTATTGAGTGGCTACTGGACGAGTCTTCTTATTCGAGTTTTTCAGTCCACCTTAAAACGTTGAAATGGCAACATTTAACAGATAGGTGGCAATATTTGACCGATCCACAATATCATAACATACAGTAATGAGACTGATGACACGCTGAGCATGTTGACTGTGTCTGGATGACCAGATATCCCACCAAATTATGATTCTCAAAATAATAGACCAATAAAAGCTTATATGGCTTACGAGAAAAGACTAACTGCTGTCCACTGACTAGGTATTGTACTACCTATGACCTATGAGTCTGAGATGTTGCCTCTCTTTTTAATGGCATGATTTCTACAGAGAATCTTGCTGGTACTACGTGGAAAAGTGAGTAAATCATCTGAAAAACTAAATTTTTGGGTTCTGTGCACTAAGAGGCCTGATAACGTACCGCTAGCCAACTTTCGCTTCTCCGCGTCTGGCAGTAGGAATATTAGTAGGTCATGATGTCAGTCTTTAGAGAGCTCCCTCCCTTTTAGCCAGTCAAATGTGAGCATGATTAAACGGCGTTTAGATAATGCAATTGCAATAATCCGTTCCAAATATAATGCAAATTACAAATATTGGTAGGGGCAATTCTTTAAACCTAAAATATTAGTATGCGTAATTCTTTAAATTCAAAGTATTGGTAGCAAGAATTCCAAAACATTGGTAGGGACAGTTCTTTAAACCCCAAATATTGGTAGGGGCAATTCTTTAAACCTAAAATATTAGTATGCGTAATTCTTTAAATTCAAAGTGTTGGTAGCAAGAATTCCAAAACATTGGTAGGGACAGTTCTTTAAACCCCAAATATTGGTAGGGGCAATTCTTTAAACCCAAAATATTGCTAGGGGCAATTTTTAAACCCAAAATATTGCTAGGGGCAATTCTTTAAACCCAAAGTATTGGTAGGGGCAATTCTTTAAACCTAAAATATTAGTATGCGTAATTCTTTAAATTCAAAGTATTGGTAGCAAGAATTCCAAAACATTGGTAGGGACAGTTCTTTAAACCCAAAGTATTGGTAGGGGCAATTCTTTAAACCTAAAATACTGCTAGGGGCAATTCTTTAAACCCAAAGTATTGGTAGCAGTAATTCTTTAAACCTAAAATATTGCTAGGGCAATTCTTTAAACCCAAAGTATTGCTAGGGGCAATTCTTTAAACCCAAAGTATTGCTAAGGGCAATTCTTTAAACCCAAAGTATTGGTAGGGGCAATTCTTTAAACCTAAAAAATTAGTATGCATAACAATTCTTTAAATTCAAAGTATTGGTAGGAGAAATTCTTTAAACCCCAAAACATTGGTAGGGACAGTTCTTTAAACCCAAAGTATTGGTAGGGGCAATTCTTAAAACCTAAAATATTGGTAGGAATAAGTTTTAAACTCAAACCATTGGTTGGGGCAATTCTTTAAACCCATCTCTGTTCATTAGATTTCACATATAACAGAGCTGACCTGGTAATGTGGTGGCCTACAGGGGTGAAGGTAAAGAGAAGAAAGATTTATAAAATAATTTTAAAGATGCATTTTGATTTGTTTTCCAAGGACCCTGACTGAACTGGGGCCAATAAAAAAAATCACACTGCCCACCAAAGGCATTTAACAGCAACCATTCTTATTGCTTCAAGTCTTCATTTCTTTATCAGTGCCTGTCAGTATTATTTGCTGAAGTACTAGATCATGTCTGATCCCGTCTGTGCAATTTGGTGACTTGGTCTGAGCTTATCGAGAGAATGAGGCTGATGACCTACCGTTCCCATACAAGTGTCCTTTACATCCACCCAAAGTGAGTCAGCCACAATCTCAGAAGTTCCCACGTGGTAATACGCCACCACACGGAATGAAGGCAGCATGTCCTTGTTGACCGGTACCGACAGAGTGACTAGAGACTGTCCTTGTCTCTTAAACCTCTTGGCTTGGACAATCTGTCCTTTACTAAGGATCTGAGAGAAGAAGAAGCAGAAGGGCAGTACAGACAAATGATGCCAGTCCTGAACAACATCACAAGTTTAAAAGAAGTTGTAGTTGTAAGATTTGTAAATGTGTCCAGAATGTTGATTGTATCCAGACCGGAAAAGCTACACAGCATCTGGAATGATTTAATAAAATGTATGTGAGCACCAACCATGTAAGTGAAATCTTGATTTTGATTTTGGACTCCGGGGCTCTTGTCGAAGTTCAGGTTTATTTTCATATTATCACCAACTTTCAGCTCTTCAGCGTCGATGGCGATGTGGAGGTAATTGTTGGAGCCCCCTTTAGTAGCGTAGGCTTGGGCAGTCATTTGCTTTTCATCCTGTCTGTTGTTTGATATTTCTGGGTCATTGGTTTTTACCTGTGAAACACAAGAAATGTTAGAATTCAAAGTAGTGATGTGTGAGAATTTTCAAAAATAAAAAAATAACAAAAATCTAACAATAATAAAAATAAGCATTTTAAGCTTCGATCTCATTCTTAGATTTAAAAACCGTGTAATGTCTGAACTCCACCTGAGGGCGCTCTACAGTCTGCACCTTACATTTTAAATGCATAGATGTACTTGCATAGTAACTTGAGTATAAATAACAAGTTATATATATATAAATATAAGTTAAGCACATTGTTATTGATTTAATATGTACAGTAAAGTGTGCAAGATTGATGAGTATAGTGCTATAAGTTAAGTCCAGTATATGCAATATGTACAGTAATATCATCTGTCCCTGATTTAAAACATTTATACAGAAGCTTTTACTTTGATGTTTTTGGTAATGCCATTAGAACACAAGTTGAGATGTAGTTATTTCTTCAAAAACCCAAATAATACAAGACTCACAGTAATTTGTAGACTCTTGACTCCTGCCTGGGTGTTGACTGTGACCTTAGCCATGCCGTTGGCCTTGGTTCGGCCCAGCTCACCTCCAGGGTTCACAACAACATCCACTCCGTTAGCAGGTGTCTGGTCTGGATTTGTCACATAAACCTATTCAGATGATAAGTCCTGATTAAATTTGTAATGCAATTTAGATTCATAAGATCATAAGTAAGCATTTGCAGGAATCAGTCTCCAACAAAACACGTCTGATGATAGGGCGACATGAAATAAAAGTAGGTGTTTCTAATAAAGAGGCCAGTTAGTGAAAGTATGAGGTATGTGTTTCTAATAAAGTGGCCAGTTAGTGGTAGTACAAGGTTGGTGTTTCTAATAAAGTGGCCAGTTAGTGGAAATGTGTGATGGGTGTTTCTAATAAAGTGGCCAGTTAGTGGAAATATGTGATGGGTGTTTCTAATAAAGTGGCCAGTTAGTGGAAATACGTGATGGGTATTTCTAATAAAGTGGCCAGTTAGTGAAAGTATGAGGTGGCTGTTTCTAATAAAGTGGCCAGTTAGTGGAAATACAAGGTGGGTGTTTCTAATAAAGTGGCCAGTTAGTAAAGTATGAGGTGGGTGTTTCTAATAAAGTGGCCAGTTAGTGGAAATACAAGGTGGGTGTTTCTAATAAAGTGGCCAGTTAGTGGAAGTAGAAGGTTGGTGTTTGTAATAAAGTGGCCAGTGAGTGAAAGTACAAGGTGGGTGTTTCTAATAAAGTGGACAGTGAGTACAGTATATTTATGTATATATATAAATATATATATATCATACCGAGACATCAAATGGCATTCCGGGTTTGAAGAATTTGGGTGTTCTTTTGAAGTGGATGGTATACGGTGACGTTACGATCTGAATGCCCCTCCGCTGAGCTTCCACCATTTCACTACCTGAAACACAAACACTTCTATTTGAGCATTTAAACCGTCACAGTACTGACCTTTACATTACCAACACTAATAAAGAGTGAACGCCAATGGACACCCACACAGACCCCCACCCAGCTGCTTAACTCTTACCAGTATCTGTTAAAACACTGACTGCAATGTACAAGGAGCTTCCAACCAGCCCTTGGATGTCTCTGAAAGTCTTCTGGATCATGTCTTTGGTCAGTTTCGCTTGTCCCACTCCATCCTTGATCTAGGTACCAAATAAAATACAACTTGAAAATATAACCAACAGAAAAGGCATTCTGGAATGAGAGAAACGGGGGGCACTCCAGTCTGCACATGGTGAATGGAGATCTTCTTGCAGTATTAAAAACTCGGTGACTCACCGTGACTCTTCTTAAAGAGGCTGCCAGGCTGGTCTTGCTGTCGCCTTGCATCACACCGAACACCACAAACGCACTTCCATCCACTTTGTTCCCAAACAGATACCTTCACATAATTCAGACCGGTTACATTATCTGACCGTGGTTTCATGACTGAAATCTTCAAGCCACCATACGTCTGAAGTCTGAATTCCTTCATATGAAAGTTATATATGTATATATGTATTTAGTCATATTCCTCTTACTTGGCAGTGATATCGACGGTAAGATCCTTATCGTCCACGTAGAAGAAGGACTTGGATGGTGATAAGGTGACCTCGAAGGTTGGAAGCACTGCAAAGCAAGACATACATCAGTACGAGTGTAGAAACACAGCAGGCATGCATGTTTTGTCTGAATGTAAGAATCTCACCGTATTCTTTCACTTCAAATTCAGCAGTGAAGTTCTTCTGGGGGGTGTTCTTGTAGCGTGTTGCCACAGTCCATATTCCAGAGCTTGGGAGAACAACATGCCGCAAGTCAAAAAAGACAAAATACGCTAAAATTGTCACCTCAGGAGTCAAAACAGATATACATACACCATCAAATGCTTTACTGCACTTACGTGGCAAGTTCAGGGATATCATACTTCCCAGTCAGACTCCCTTGTTTAGGAAAGATGGTGTCCCTATGAATTGTGATTCCTTGGGGATTCTTGAAAAATAAAATAAGAATGATTATTAAAATGATTTATGATACACAGCACACATGCTAAGGCTCAGAACCCAAACACACCAACATCCATTTAAAGGCTAATATGTAAAATGACCGGGGAAACAAATAATCAGTTAATCATTTTAACACTTGTCCCAAACAGTCTGTATTACTGTTGATCTCTCTTCTCGTCATTCTAAAGCTACATTCTAAAATGAAGTAATGAACCAGTGAACCAATCACACTACGAATCGGTTCTCTAGACTCTCTAGACCCCCAGGGCTCAAAAACAACTTTTAGACTCTACGAAAAGCAAGGGCGTAGGTTCGGTCTCAACACTGGTAGAACGGATTCGCTCAAATATTGGTAAGGACAATTCTTTAACCCAAAATACTGGTAGGGACAAGTCCTTTAACCCAAACATTGGTAGGAAAAAGTCTTTAAAGTCAAACTATTGGTAGGGAGCCGATGACGCTGGTATTGGCTGGAATGGGTAAGAACAATTCTTTCAACCCAAATATTTATAGGGACAATTCTTTAAAGCCAAAATATTAATAGGGACAATTCTCTAAACCCAAAGTATTGGTAGGAAAAAATCTTTAAAGCCAAAATATTGGTAGGGACAATTATCTAAACCCAAAGTATCGGTAGGAAAAATTCTTTAAATTCAAAGTATTGGTAGGGACAATTCTCTAAACCCAATATATTGGTAGGGACAATTCTCTAAACCCAATATATTGGTAGGGACAATTCTTTAAACCCAAAGTACTGGTAGGGATAATTCTCTAAACCCAAAGTATTGGTAGGGACAATTCTTTAAAGCCAAAATATTGGTAGGGAAAATTCTTTAATGCCAAAGTATTGGTAGGGATAATTCTCTAAACCCAAAATATTGGTAGGGATAATTCTCTAAACCCAAAGTATTGGTAGAGAAAATTCTTTAAACCCAAAGTATTGGTAGGGATAATTCTCTAAACCCAAAATATTGGTAGGGATAATTCTCTAAACCCAAAGTATTGGTAGAGAAAATTCTTTAAACCCAAAGTATTGGTAGGGATAATTCTCTAAACCCAAAATATTGGTAGGGATAATTCTCTAAACCCAAAGTATTGGTAGAGAAAATTCTTTAAACCCAAAGTATTGCTAGGGACATTTCTCTAAACCCAATATATTGGTAGGGACAATTCTTTAAACCTAAATTATTGGTAGGGACAATTCTATAAACCCAAAATATTGATAGGAACATTTCTTTAAACCCCAAATATTGGTAGGGAAATTCTTTAAACCTAAAGTATTGATAGGCACATGTCCCTAGGGATGTACTTATACTAGGCGAGCCGTACCCTATCCATGCCTGAGCATGTTTGTTCCACAAGGTCACAACAGTGGATACCAACCTAGCTAAAGCCAAGCGGCACTTCAGTTTTGTAACATTTAAAAAAGCGTAGCTTTTACATGTAGTGTGAGTTTGACAGATGGATTTGTGTTTATGTAACTGGTAACTGAACAGATATTAGAATGCATCATAGGACCTGACTTTATAAAGTAATATACTCTCGCCTTATAATCCCTAGGCCTGTAATTTTTCTACTCAAGAGCAATTATACATGCTTATGCTCTGTATTATGAGACGCTATGTATGCTATATGTATGCCTTATTTCTAAAGAACTTTGAATACAGAATTCAGATTTTAAACCAGGCACGTTGTCTTTAGATATTTAAAGATGGTTCGTCTGTGGCACAGAGTAAAACTTGAGTACTTACTATAACTTCAACAGAGATTCCACTCTGGTCAAGCGGCTGCAGGTCAGGAGTCACTGAGAAGATTCGGTATTGAACTGGAGAAAGATGGAAACGGTCAACACTTCAACACATACAGGCTAAAGCAAGCAAAGTTTAGCCATAGTGTTATTTCACTGCTGAGGTCAGAGCGCTGTACCTGTACTGCTGGGCGTGTAGATGCTCTTGTCTGTCTGGATGAATATGTAACCTGACTGGAAGGAGACCAGGACCACCTTCTCCAGCACACTGGAGGGAAAGTGGGCTTCCAGGTACACATACTGCTTTTCTAAGGGGTCTTCACCAAAGATCTCCTTGTTCTCAGGAATCTGAACCACAGATAATAATAATAACAATTACACATTTGTCTTTATGCCAAATATATTTATACTGGAATTACAAGGCACATGTAGCCAGCAGCTAATAGAAGCTTATAAGCTAATATTAGGTTAGCCTCATTGTTACGCAATCTCTAATAGACTTTGATGTTTCAGACATACAGTTATCTAGCTACATAATGCTAACTGTCATCATGTTTGTCCGTGATTTGGAGCTTATTTATAGACAACAGCATGTCAGGCAGTGTCAGAAACTACAGAAGCAAGTCCGTTAAAGATTACTTGTTATAATATAAGTGGCCTGCAGCCCTGGTTCTGGACTGCTTTGCTTTGGGGGGGCAGTAAAACAGTAATGCGTGGTCATGTTGATAGCCAGAAATATATTCAGGGCTTGATTTGTGCATGAATGATGACAGCGGAGCTAATGATACTGGCTTAAATTAATATATGAAATAAAGAAATAAAAACGTTGCATCTGCCTTCAAACTTAAACCCTAATGATTAAAGAGTACACTTTGCTTAAGTAAGTTTAAAAAAGATGATCTAATAGTAATTCATTTCAGTAACCCCCTTTAATTAATTTAGCATTACACTGATAGAACAACTTTAGTAGAACTTTAAATCAAAGCTGACAAAAGTATCTAGACACAGGCTAAGACTATAATATTCAGAAGTGGAAACTGGAATAAGTGAGATATTAATATGATTAGGACATTTCAATATAAGCCAATCAGAAATAAGCAAGGACATATCTACACACTGCACAGCAAAATGTGTTTTTGTGATTGGTTCAGAGATAATAGCTGTTGCTTGCATTGTGATTGGGGGGGCAAAGACAAAATCCGAGGGGCAATGCCCCCCTCAGCACCCCACTAGCACCAGCCCTGGTGGCCAGTTAGCATGATGCTAATTGGTGGTGTAGAAACATCCATTACTAGTTAGCTATGTTAGCCTCATTGCTCCAGTGCTGAACCAATGCTGTGTTGGGCTGTTCTTCGGAAGGTTGTACTGTTTGTCCCAGATAGTAAACTAGTGCAAATGACTTTGTAGGTACGTCCACACAGCAAAAAAAAGTATGGAGATCCAGAGAATATATCTCCAGAAAGTAGAGTCACATTATTATGACCAAGTCCTACATTGGATGGCAGCAGCACGTAGGTGGCAGTGTTCTAGTCTCAGGGATGTTTTCATGGCATTCTTTTGTATTTGGGTCTGAATCCATCTTTGCAGATCACGAACTCCATACATGCTGATTGTCTTCTCTGGGGTGGATGGGATCTTCCAGCAAGACAATGAGACACGTCACACGACTAGAAATGTCCCACATTGGTTGGAGGAGCTGACCAATACTTTCAAGTTTTACCCTGGACCCCTAATTCCCCAGACTTTCACCCAGTTGAGCATCTGTGGGAACACCTGGATGGTGGTGTTAGCTCTATGGATCCTACTGCACACTCCCTCCAGCAGCTGGGGGATGCACCGCAGTCAGCATGGCTCCAGATACCTGTGACCACCTACCAGGACCTTGGGATGAACTTATTATCCATGCTGAACATGGCGGTCATGCTGGATATTAGCTGGCTGTCATAATAATGTGACTCCACTATTTACTGTTTAAAAAATGTTTACATTTTATTTGAAAATCAATTCTCAATCCATAATAGTAAATGCTATTGACTTATAACTCCTTTCTATTACATATAATTGACACACTGCTGATTTTACTGAATCTGGACCTGCAGTACATGTA
This sequence comes from Megaleporinus macrocephalus, assembly GCA_021613375.1. Taxonomy (NCBI): domain Eukaryota; kingdom Metazoa; phylum Chordata; class Actinopteri; order Characiformes; family Anostomidae; genus Megaleporinus; species Megaleporinus macrocephalus. The sequence goes on along the minus strand of CM038722.1, from coordinate 40,612,964 downwards.
AACCTTCCATTTGGAAAAGAGAGAGGGTATTCTAAAAGCAGATCAGGGTTCAGTTTAGGATCTTTGTCTTAGTCTGGAGGCTAAAAATCAATACTGTTCGTTTTTGGCCCACACTCAAACAGCACTGACCTTTATAGCTACTACTGCCTGGTAGTTGTTTGCAGCGTTGAGGACCACAGATTTAGATTCCAGCTCTCGGGTTTTCTGGGGATGGTTCTTCACAACGATCCTCACTTGTAGATCTCCTCCAGCGTAATCCTGGGCCTCCACGAACACATTTTCAGAGCTGCCCACCCTCAGCATGTTCGGGGCGGACAGGACGTTCCTGGAAACCGTAAGCGTTTAGTGTAATAGTGGGTGTATGTTTTCTTCTGTACATTAAAAGTAATTTGAACATTTTTTCGGGTTCAAAACAAAACATTTCAGACAAGTTGGTGCTGAGTGCTGATCGGTTAACATTACTGCTACTCAGTGCTGATTGGTTGGTGTTGCTGCTATTAAGAGCTCATTGGTTGGCGTGACTGCTGCTGATTGCTGATCAGCAAACATTACTTCTACTTACTGCAGATTGGTTGGTTCTGCTGCTACTGAGAACTGATTGGTTGACGTTACTGCTGTTCAGTGCTGATTGGTTAACATTACTGCTACTCAGTGCTGATTTGTTGGCATTCTTGCTATTGAGAGCTGATTGGTTGGTGTTGCTGCTACTGAGAGCTAGCTGGTTGGCATTACTGCTACTGGGAGATAATAGGTTGGCATTACTACTGCTGAGTGCTGACTGGTCAACATTACTGCTACTCAGTGCTGGTTGGTTGGCATTGCTGCTACAGAGAACTGATATTGCTACTAAAGAGAGTGGATTGGTTGGTCTTGCTGCTACTGAGTGTTGGATTGGTTGGCATTACAGCTACTGAGTGCTGACTGGTTAATACTACCGAGTGATGATTGGTTAGTCGTACTGCTACTAAGTGCTGACTGGTTTATTGTAATACTACCAGTATAGTGCTAATTAGGTGGCATTACTGCTACTAAGTGCCGATTGGTTAGTATCACTGCCATTGAATGGAAATTGGTTAACATTACTACTAATAAATGCGGATTGGTTAGCGTTATTGTTACCGAGCATTGATTGTTTGGTGAGTAAACAGGTTTGCGCTCACATACGTCAAGTACACACGTAGGTCACAGTTACAGAAGTCCTATAACTGGAGTTTAGAGTTCATTTCCAAACTACAACCTTGCACAAATACTCAGAAAACCCCCGAAGACATCACTGTGTTCTGGTTCTCTTCACTACACATTCGCTGACCAGTCCATGTCATCCAGCGCTATATATAAAAGACACATAAACTGATCCCAGACCAGTTTTTTAACTTTTCAGTTTAAACTGAAGTCGTTTCATACTTACAGTGGGTCGCATAGTGTGAGCAGTGGTGAAGCTAGAAGAGCAGCAGTGATCCACAGCAGGTCCACCTTCAGCATCCTGCCTGTCTGTGCCTGGAAAAAGTGTTTGTTACAGAGCAGGACCACAGCTTTTATACACACATATCACACACACACCCCTTTCTCCTGAGGGTCCACCTACAAGACAGCGCCCCCCCCCTCTCATCTCCACCTCTTCCCATCACTGCAGTTATGTAACCCTGAAGAGGGGGATGGGGGGTGGAGTGCAAAGTCTTGGTGAAATTTCACCAGCAAGGAATAATCAAGCTTTAGAGATAAGCACACTCCCGGAGTGTACTCCTCATTTCTCTACTCCAAAATAACACTCAGCAGTAAATTACACACCCATACCAGTCACGGAGCGTCTCCACGGCGAATCTGTGGGGCCACAACCCCTCCATACAACATTCCTGATAATCACTGGGAAACATGAACTTCAATGCTCCTGGCATGTCAGGCCGAAGTGTTGCTATGTGTAATGCTGTGCACAGACTTTTGCACGTTACTAGATTTAAAAGATGTTTAACCCTTTGATGCCCAAGCTAAGCAAACCCCTTATAATTCACAACATGGTTAAACTGACCCGCATTCATTTCCTATGTTACTGTGTGTACTGCAGAGTGTCTCTTTGGTAAATCTATTAAAATCAGTTTTATTATTTAATGTTTTATTATTTAACGTTCCAAGTGTTCATTAAAAACTTGTTTTTGATCTTAAATCATTATTTTAATTCTTATTTATTTACTTCATGAACAAACATAGCGTTTATAAATATGTTCCTGACTGCAAATGTTTACAAACATCAACAGTTTCTATCAAACTCCATAGTGAACACATAGTGAGTTAATTCTGAGCCGTGTTGTGTGTTAGAAGGGGTGATACAAACATGATTTTTATTAATAAAGTAAAATAATAAAACTGAAATCAGGATTTGTGATGATCCGAAACAAGTAAACTGAGGAATTCATGGAAGCTTAAATGATGAAATACATTTACTGCAAAGATACAGGGAATAAAATCTCATTTGGGTCACTTTGGACCAAGGTTGTGCATTAAAGGGTTAACATAGGGGTTCAGGAGCCCAAAAGACTTTGAGACAATTGGTGCACTATTAGCTAGACTAGTCTTTATAGTCAGGGTTTATTTATAGGCGCCTTTTACAACAGATGTTGTAACAAAGCAGCTCTACAGAAAATCCAGGACCCCAGTGAGTAAAATAGCTTAAAAACAGAGAGAACCTAAGCTCCTCGGGTCCACACCAGAGAATGTATTTGGCCATCATATCAAAGAAGGCTCAGCGAGAATGCCTGGATGATGGACTGGTAGCCCAGTGATACTGCGAGCAGGCATTGGCCGAGACTAAGAGTCGAGGCTCCAGTGCTGGTGTTGATGGCGCAGTGGGCCTACTGCTGTTGCTGTCTCTCGCAGTAGAGTAAAGGTGATGTGAGGAGTTCCACTGGACACCCTCCACAAGGTGGCCCTCATCCATCCATTCCGCTTTATCCTGCAAGTCGGGGTCACAGGGGGCTGGAGCCAATCCCAGCATCATTGGGCGAAGGCGTGGTGCACCATGGACACGTCGCCAGTCTATCGCATGGCCAACACACACTCACACACACACTCACACCTACGGTCAGTTTAGAGTGAGGATCCTAACATGCATGTGTTTGGACTGTGGGAGGAAACCGGAGTACCCGCGCAAGCACAGAGAGAACATACAAACTCCACACAGAACCACCCTGACCGGGAATCCCACCCAGATCATCTTACTGTGAGGAGACAGTGCTGACCACTACCGAGACCCTGTCCAGTGGGATAAAGCAGAAGATAAGGGATAGATGGAATCAGGAGTCAGATTCAGGAGTCAGAAGGCTGGAGAGCTTCAGCACTGACTTGAGTTTATTGACACACACAGAAATGTATAAGTACGGCTCAATCGACCACAGTCAGTCTGTTAGCAGACTTAATCAGGTGCATGCAGAAGCCTATACGGGCTCAGCTCAGGTCATCAGTCAGTTGCCGGTCTCTAACCCAGTCTAGATCATCTCTTACCCAGTCTAGATCATCTCTTACCCAGTCTAGACCATCTCTAACCCAGTCTAGACCATCTCTAACCCAGTCTAGACCATCTCTAACCCAGTCTAGATCATCTCTTACCAGTCTAGACCATCTCTTACCCAGTCTAGACCATCTCTAACCCAGTCTAGATCATCTCTTACCCAGTCTAGACCATCTCTAACCCAGTCTAGACCATCTCTAACCCAGTCTAGATCATCTCTTACCAGTCTAGACCATCTCTTACCCAGTCTAGACCATCTCTAACCCAGTCTAGACCATCTCTAACCCAGTCTAGATCATCTCTAACCCAGTCTAGACCATCTCTAACCCAGTCTAGGTCATCTCTAACCCAGTCTAGACCATCTCTGGACCATGGTTTAAGTATACTGACGTGGTGAGGGCACATATGTATGCATACCTACGCAGACGTATGAGCATCCCAGTCAAATTATACGTTACGCTGATCGTACGTTTTTATCCTTCTGCACAACTGAATGCTGAACTGCTGTAAATTAGCTGAAGCTGAACACACGAGTGAAAAAGCACAACTGTGCAAAAGTTATGGCACCTTTTATTGTGCTATATATTCCCTATGTTTTAAACATGACTTCAATATTTGGCATGTAATTCAATGAAATACGCTTTTGAATGCAGTTCATTTCCCACATACACACACTACAGAAATGTTCTTGTTTTAATGGAGTATCTTCTTCCTCAACACAACAATGGACTGACGGGTCTCTAAAGAAAGTTGTTTCTTTCTGGTCATTGTGAGTCGGTCAGCAAGCCATCAACTGCTGATGCTTCAGATACTAAACTAACCTAGAATATTGTTCTCCCTTTTATACTCACTTATTAGTAGAATGTTTTTCAGCTGTGATCACAATTGAGCAAGAGTGTCCTAACAACCAATTAGTCCAATAACATCCTTAACTTGGATTGGTGGCCGTACCAGGAGATTTAGACAGAGGACTGAGAATTGCTGATAATAGGACTATATGTAAAATAAGCCTCTATACAAAAATAGACTTTAATACAAACATTTTTATTCTTTAAAAATCATCTGATACATTCATTGTGAAATGATCAGTATTGTTTGTGAATTGCATGAAAATTGCATGAATTGCATGAAATTCTAAAGTGATCCTAAACTTTTAAGCGGTAGTGTACATTTATACACAAAGGTTTGAGCATCACAGTTGAATTACACGTTGATTATACGCTGAATTTAACTCACTAGTGAAAAACATTATGCCATATTTTATATCCATCCATGCATCCATCTATCCATTATCTTTCTCTTTATCCCACTAGTTGAGATAACTGGGGGAAACTGGAGCCAATCCCAGTGTCATCGGGTAAAGGTGGGATACACCATGGACAGCTCACCAGTTATATTTTATATGCCATGCTTTATTTTGTGTTAAACTCGACAGGCTTGGGTCTAATATTTAAAATTTCCAGGTTTCAATGAAAAATGTGTTACATGACAAATCTCTACTTTCCTTTGTCTTTTAGAACATTCAAAACTTCTTCTCGCTGAAAGTTCCTGAACAATGACTAAGGACATGCAGAAGAATATGAATCTTATGAGCCATTCGGATGATTTTATAATCCTTTTGTTTGTGTTTTTTTTTTTATTTAGAAGGTCTTTAATTTAGTTGTGATTTGATTCTATGATTCTACACTTTCTGGTAACAGCCTGCAAGAATAACAAGACTGCTACGAGGTTCCTTCTGTACACGCTGGAGAAAATTCCGACTGGGTCCAGAGCGGTTAAGCATTTCCCGTAAATGGGGGGACCTACAGGCATCGGTCTGTGCAAATTCAACCTTTGATATGTTGGAAAGCCCC